>CM023482.1:152242676-152275684 GCA_013339685.2 Hyalomma asiaticum
TGTGTTGTTAACAGAGTGCGACTTCCTCGGCTCGACACCCCTTCTCTGCCGTGCGCAAGAGTGCTAAACGTGTTTTGCAGTTAGATGTCGCTGTTTGCCACAACTCAGTTACACCTAACGGAAGAGACTGAAAACGCTTATATTTTCCGCTAGATGTATGTGTTTCTTTACTTATCTCTCTCTCTCTCTCTCTCTAACACACACACACTCACACACACAACACACACACACACACACACACACACACACACACACACACACCGACAAAAGTAAAAAGAAAGTCAGAGTCAGTCTTTGAAATAGTTACTCCGGCCTGCACTGAACGTGTGCGTGATTGAACACCATTAAAGCGTTCGTTCCAGCCAATGAGCAACAAGGAAAGTGTGGGTAAGATCGAACGACTGGACCTGACGCCGTCATTGGATGCGTGCTACCCGAGGCAGCGCCGTGGCGTGCTTCGACGCACCACGCTTCCTCGACTCCGGCCCTATGCCTCTTTTTTTTTTTTTTCTTTATGGCGTTATTTCTCACCAGGACCCACTGTTTCGATGGGCGAAAGTCGCACGCTTCCCTTCGGACGTGTGCTCCAGTGCCGGCTCGTGCATTGCGGGGGCTTCTCTCGGCTCCCGATTTGGCAACGCGACAAGCGCGACCACGGTGGAAGAGCGGGGCAGCTTGCCTCGGGTGCGGCTATACTGCGGCAAGAAGATCGCGTTTCCACTTCCGTCTCGCCGAGCGTGTCGCCCATTCCTGCTGCCTGCCTGCAGCGTCATGTGTACTGCGAAATTCACTTCCTGCAAGTCCTGGATTTTCTCTTTCCTTTTGGTGCTTGCCGCAGGTGCGGACGTATCTCTGGCGAAATTACACCAGGAAACTTGGGGCGCTGGCGAGGCACGCGGGCGAAATCACAAATGTGATTGAAAATGTGATTAAATAACAACGTGGTATTTATGCGTGTTCGAACGCTCCACCGAGGCCATGTCGACATCCAAATAAATAGCCAATACAGATTCAATCCTCAACAGCAGTTCTTGGGGACTGAATCTGTATATTGGCTATCCAATTGAGCAGAGGCGACACGGCATAGCATTCCTGCGGCATGCCTTGTCGCTTCTGTTCACTGCATTGCGACCATATCGGAAGTTGAATGCGGTACACTGTCTAGCAAGATCGATGGCTTTATTACGTTTCTGACAACCCGGAAATTGGGAACCGTGTAGACTTACTCTCTTTGTGGACAATCTGGAAGCACCGTTCTTACTTTGCATGACCGACGACGTTTTTGGCGGCGTGTCTATAACACTGTCTGGTTCAAATTGATATGGCAAGTAAAGCAGAAAGTGACGGTTCGCTCGCTCGACTGCGCGCAATCAGCCATCAAAGTCAGGTTTTGTGTCTTATTTTGACGTTCATTCTGACGAGCGCAGGGCGATCAGCCACCGATATTTCCAATGACACATAGCGAAGCGTAACGTTGATGTAAAAAGCGATATCGTTAATCAAACTGAAGTGATGTGCGTCCACAACGTTACGAAGCGTTCTTTCCTTCCAAACACCTTTGTTTTTCTTTTGTAGGTCTAGTGGTCTAGTTCTGCATGCAAAGAACGGCTTCTTTGGCTCACGAAGTTCAGCCGACGTGCTTGACGTCGAACTTTCAAAAGGACCGTAAGAGAAACGTATACATCAGCGTTCGTGTATGAACTACGAGACGAATTGTATTGTGAGCAAGGCCCATCAGTAGAGATCACTCCTTTACGATGTGTTTTATGGTTGCAGAATCTCAGCCTGCGGCGTGCACGTTTTCGCACTGCTATCGCGTAAGTATAAAGCGACAGGCATAGCCTTTTAAAATTTCTTTTCATATTTTTTCTTGAAAAACTTAAACCTAGTTCGTAAGCTGTGAACGAGCCTACATTACTGCCATCAAATTTATCTCACCTCCACTTGTCACGGACACATATTTCTTACTTTTTCTTTTCTTTTTCCCGCCCATCTGCTCCTGGGGCCTTTCTTTCCCCAGTTCCCTTCCCAATACGGATTAACATGCAGGCGCCTATATATGTACGCCGTAAAAATCGCCTGTAATTCAACAAAGAATCAACTCTGGTAGCTTTCGTAGCATTAAATAGACAAAAGTCTATTTATCTCCATGCCGTCGTGGCGAACCATAATGAGTGACTCAACCGCCGACAGTTAGCCGTTCACTAAAGGGTTCGACTAAGGCATCGCCAACAAACTAAGACCGCTCTAGGAGCGGCCATTTTTTGTCGCCTGGTGGCGCATTTAGCGACGCACTGTGCGAGGACATCGCCTTGTATCGTGGTTCACGGCTCACTTCACACGAGACAAAAGGTTCTGAGAGCGGCAGCTTTCCGCAAGGACCCCCCGTCGGTATCATCAGCAAATCGGCTGGCGCGCAGACCAAGCCTTCCATCGATCGGTGTCGAATGCAAACGGCATACGCGCTGGGATGCTAATGTGTCACCTGCTCGCCACAGTTCGACGCCCGTCGGGCTGAAGAGATGACGCACACAGTTCGGTGCACCAATGCCGATAAGCGAGGTCGTGCGAGCTAAACAAAAACATGGCTCGTCCCGCGGATGACAACAAATTCCACTCGCTCTTCCGATCTCCTTTATTATAGGAACGACGGCACTCGCACAGTGCTGCTTAATTCATCGCCTTTCTGGGCCAGTGGGATTTGGGATTGCAGTGGATGCCTCTTTCCTACGAGGGTGGTGTCCAATGCTGGCGGGATGTTTGGCCATAAGAGTTAATGAGTAGCACCTCTTGCCGTAGAGAGCCCGTATATTCTGCTCTTGATCGAACACCCGTGTGCAGGGTTCTATATATCATCTCGCCAATTTCAAACCGTTCACCTGCGCTGACGTTTTTAACGACGAGACCATGGTAATCTAGGAGAAGATTCTTGACGTCGGCGTTGTGAAGCTATCTCTCAAAATATACCTTTACGGAGGAGCTGCTTAAAATATTTCCACGCGCAAGTAGTCAGATCAGTTTCTATCGGCTAAAAGGGTTCCCGTTTAGCTCCCATAGAAATGCGGCTAGTATTCCATCCTATACCTTACGTTTAGCAGTGCAACGGCAAAGAAATTCTCCCTGTGGGTAACACTGCGGAATCAGTAGCAAAGAAAGGGATTCGACCCACATCAGCGTAGAAGTTGAGCGTGTCGAAACGCAGGTGCGTCGGTTTTATTCATAGTGTTGTAGGAGGCACGGCATGACGAGCGTCGGCCATTTTCCTAAAAATGTGCTGAAGCCGTTATACGTACCTTTCTTCGCTCCGTGACAATGCACACAAATCAGGACGTAGCACTGAACATTACTGATTAGAGCGCTCAGGGCTGGACTCCGAGGCGAACAACTCGCTCCGGTCTATCCCGTCGTTTTCGGCGTCTTCTTAATCGAGAGCAAAGGGCTTTCGGTTCAGTTCTTTGACCGGTGGCGCGACGTAGGAATATTTTCGATGGACTGAAACGCGGGATGCCTGCTCATTTAAGTACCGATAGCATTCTTGTTTTGCGCTAGGCCACTGGGTAGTTAGGAAAAGAATGTTTGAGCCCAGGATTTACCTCCTCCAGCACGAGTTGGAGAGCGAAGGTCGAAATGCGCGGGTCGTCAAAGCTTTAGTATAGCAGGCTGCGTGTTTCTATACTAGAACGGAATGCGGTGCACTTCAGACCGCACAACGTTTAGCTGGTGGGAAGAAATAGCTATTCGCAACTTTCACCGCCTATAGATGGCGCTACTGGAGGTTCAATATGGCTGTCGTTTGGGGGATCGCGTCGCGTAGCAGCCGCCGGAGAGTGCGCACGTCGCTTTGAAGCGCATCCCCTTTCAGGCCGGCCGCCGTGTTGTCATGGCTTTAAGAGGCCACTGACTCTCGGGTGTACTATGTCTCACATTGAAAGTTCAGAAACGTGTGTTTGGTGTGTCGTTGAAGAAGTTCTGGAGGCAGGGCACATCATCTGCTGCGGTTTGAAAGAATGCACAGCCTCGTTTGCGTTTGCTACTGTGGCAGTGTGTATACTGCGCAGCTGCTGTATCGGATGTGGGTTCGATACCAGCCGCATTTTCAAAGAAGGTGAAAATGCTAGAGGTCCGTGTACTCTGCGTTCTCAGTGCACGTTGAAGACCCGTAGCTGTCAAAACTCCGGCGCCTTCCACTTCAGCGGGTCTGCTCAAATCGTGGTTTTAGCACCTAAAGCTCCTGCAATTATCATTATTTCTGCTTGTTTACCCCTCCCTCCCCCTTACTCTCTTCCCTTTCGCTCCCGAATATTTCGCCCGAAAGGACGAGCTCAAGGCACTTGTGCCTCCACAAGTGTCGCAATAAAACGGCGCTTGGACAGCCTGACTTTTTTTTTTCTTTAATCCTTGTAACCGCGATACAATCAAGCGCTGCAATCAAACCCTTTTCCCTGGTGTCCCTGTTCTCTCGTTCGGGCATTGAGCGCAACTTCACGGATTTGGTGCCGGCCACGGCGGCAGCATTTTGATAGAGGAGAACTGTATAAATCGGCAGAGCAGAGGTGTTTCAAGAATGTTAAAATATTCGAAGCTGCCAAAATATATCCGTCCCCTCTAACCTAGGGCTGCCTGTACAGATATGTTTTTCAGGCTGGTAAAATCACGCGATCTGGTGTTTCGTCAGAGACCGCAGCGGACATCGATGTGGATCATGCAGTAAAAAGAGCGCTATGCAGGTGCTGCTGCTGGTCGCTCATCGAGAGATGCACACTACTACAAGATAGCAATTACTGGCGCTTTTAAGAGCTTGAACCGCGATGTGGTTCAAAAACTCTGCCGTAATGCCTGTACTAGTGATTGCAGTGGATGCCTCTTTCCTACGAGGGTGGTGTCCAATGCTGGCGGGATGTTTGGCCATAGAGATTAATGAGTAGCACCTCTTGCCGTAGAGACCGTATATTCTGCTCTTGATCGAACACCCTGTTGCAGGGTTCTATATATCATCTCGCCAATTTCAAACCGTTCCCCTGCGCTGAAGTTTTTAACGACGAGACCATGGTAATCTAGGAGAAGATTCTTGACTCGGCGTTGTGAAGCTATCTCTCAAAATATACCTTTACGGAGGCTGCTTAAAATATTTCCACGCGCAAGTAGTCAATTCAGTTTCTATCGGCTAAAAGGGTTCCCTTTTAGCTCCCATAGAAATGCGGCTATAGTATTCCATCCTATACCTTACGTTTAGCAGTGCAACGGCAAAGAAATTCTCCCTGTGGGTAACACTGCGGAATCAGTAGCAAAGAAAGGGATTCGACCCACATCAGCGTAGAAGTTGAGCGTGTCGAAACGCAGGTGCGTCGTTGGGGGGAGGGAAACCTGGCTTCCCCATCCGCAGACCTCATACACCCACATACTCCTTCATTCGTCTGTCCACAGAAAACGAGTGCAGGCTTCACCTCACCTTGACGCACGCTGTGTGCACTGCGGCACACAGCATGTTTTGGACTGTTGTACCTGCTCATATTGAGCAAATAATGCGGTTAAAAAGAGGCGCTACGACTCTGCAGCTTCTGCCAAACTACAGGGCAAGAACAGCCATCTTAAAAAAGAAAGAAATACACCCACGATTGAAAAGAACGCGCACGCACACTCCACAACAAAGCTGACTGAAAGTGGGCATCCCCCAATGACGGGTTCCGACGGCTGCCGCATGGCGTCGCCACCCTCTGTGAAAGTTGCGAATAGACAAGCCTGCAGCCAACTGTCCTCGTCTTGGTTCACCGCGCTCCGTCATACGGTTATCTGCGCATTATCATGAGACGCAGTGTTTTTCCTAAGGGACAACCGGCAAACCCCCAGTAAGTTTCAAATGAAAAAATCTCATTTTTCTCAACTTTATTTGCATTCTTCTTTCAATGAAATGTGATCCGCCGTATAGCAGCTTAGCGGCTATAGGCGGTGGCTTGCGAAGTTCGAGGTCACGGGATCGGCCACGGTGGCTGCATTTTCTATGGGGGCGAAATGCAAAAAATAGACACCAGTGTACTTAGATTCAGGTGCACGTCAAATATTGATTGATTAATTCATTCATTGATTATTAGAGACAAGTGTACAAACAATGTCTTGGTAGACACGACTAAAGGATGTGGAAACGCCTGACTTCGTCGTGCCACCCTGGCAGCACACCTCAGGTTGTTAATTTACTCCGGAGCCTACAGGGCTTCCCTCGTAATGCAGCCAGTTTTGGCACGTAAAACCCAAACAATTATTAATCAGTGAAATGTTTGTTACGATTGGCGATAGCTAAATCTTAAACTTTGACTTCATTTTTTCTTCTGAATTTCCCACTGAAACCTTGACACCGGACATGGAGGGAAAGGAAGGAAGCGTTGCCACAGCACACGCTTTGCTAAAAGAGAACTACTTAGGAGATGACAAGTGGTGCTCTAGAGACGTTACTATGTCTGGATTTTTGTAGGCGATGGCTATGCGCGAGCCTTCGAACGCAAGGCTCTGCGACGCCGGATAACGGCTCTCTGCGCCTCACCGGATGCCGGCGTATATTTGACGCGATGCTCCCGCTTCATTCGACCACCGAGCGGACACAATGGCACAGTATCACATTGTCGCGTTCTCGCCATGACAATGCCTGAGCACGTGCACCTCTCAGTTCCACAGTGGTGTTGTTTAGCCCACGTGCCGACATACGCGCCAATGGGACACCGTACGGGAATGCAGAAAGAGAACAGATTGAACTGTTTCAGCGGAGCAGCCCGTACCTTATAGAGCCACCTGGCGCCGTAGTTGTCTGCACGCGCAGGGCTCGTTCCCCGTTCGAGCTGAAAAACAATTTACGCGCTCTATCGCTCCGGATGGCTGGCGTATACGTCAGGACTGTGTAGATGCGCGCGAGTGCCTCTGTCGCGCAAATAGCGTCGGAGATAAGGGCTCCGGGATAGAGATATCTGTTGCAGCGGCGAACAGATCAACCAACTTTGTATAGACGCAACCTGAAAAACTCGGCCTCGCAGCGCGGGCTTTACAATAGCCCACGCTGCATGCGCTTCGGCTGATAGTGAGGATAACCGGAGTGGATGTAGTTAGGTTGGTGGTTTTCTGTGCTCTCTCATGAAATGTCGTACAGATGGATACTCGAGGCGCTGGTAGTGCCACCGGAATGATTTTTTTTTATTTTTAAAGCACGGATAACTAATCCTTTGAGCTCTATAGCATGGCTGAAGCTTGAAGATAATATAATGAGCAATTGATGACGATAATGACGAGTAAGGATTGTCCATTTAATTCTGTGCCACGTCGATAGCTCATTAGTCCCCTAACTATAAAAATTAAAAAAAAACGCCAGGCCTGCGCGGAATCGCAGGACAGTGACAGCGTAAGCTGCAGGAGCAACCTTCTTAGTGGCCATTGTAAACGCTTGGGGATCTGGCCAAGTGATCGGGCCAAGTCAGGTTGCTGGCGGGGCTGCGCACATCGCCTGTCGCGTGACGCATGGTACGATACGACAGAACTGCTTCATGTACGAGGCAGCGCTTCGTAATAATGATGACGGAAAAGTTGAAGAAGGTCGCTTCATAATGATGATGTTGATAATGCCTCTGTAATGGGTGCAGAGCTACAAAGCATGCACCCCTGTGTTCTTTCAAATCATTCCTCGCACTCGTTACGCAATCCACTTTCCGCGACGCGTAGTGGCGTATTACTATTCTGCCACGTAACATTACCGCCCCGCCACGGTGGTCTAGTGGCCATGGTACTAGGCTGCTGATCCGAGGGTCGCGGGATCGAATCCCGGCCGCGGCGGCTGCATTTCGATGGAGGAGAAATGTTGAGGCCCGTGTGCTGTGCGATGTCAGTGCACGTTAAAGAACCCCAGGTGGTCGAAATTTCCGGAGACCTCCACTGCGGCGTCTCTCATAATCAGAGCTGGTTTTTGGACGTTAAACCCCACAAATCAATCAATGAACGTAACATTACCTTTGTTAATGCGATTCCTCGACAGGCTTTATACCTGTATAGGTCTTTTAGCGATGATTTTTCAATCACAGGCGTCGCTCAGTGGTAGAATGCTGGACTGCCACGCAGAAGGACGCGGGTTCGAATCCTCTTCGGTCCTGGTTATTTTTTTCTAAAATTAGCGCGATATTGGTTACGGACACCGGCGGAGGCGGACAATTACGGCGCCAAAAACGGCCCTTGTTGTGATCTCATAACAGCTTACGCTGTAAAATTTGGATGTGCAGTACACACAGATTGAAATAGGACACTCGCAGCGCGTGGCCGCCAATACATGCAGCGTCGCCCCTGTGTGCTCACGGGACGAAGGTGTTGCATTGTGGTATAGCGCGAGGGAGAGAACACCTACGGAGCAGCATTGTTCCTTCCGGTCGCCAACAAGCCGTCCTGTAGTTGCCAGTGTGGCGCAGCAGTGTGGCGCAGCAAGTCTTGCGAATCTTCGGATGCAGACCGAAATTCCCGTCCAAGAAAAATGGAAGAACCTGGTGCGATCTTCCTTGGTCGATAGGGTTTACGAAAATTTTCACGCAAAATAGACGCAGTATCGGCTGCTAGGGGAGAACGAACATAGTACTGAGACTTCGTTGAAATGTTGCACGGGGACAGGATTCTTCCCTCCTTTTGTCGCGACAAAAAAAGTCTCCCCATCTTCCTATAAAGGAGCCCTGAGTAGTATGTGAAGCAATCATGAATGGACCTGAGGTTGTGTAAATCTTTTATTTTCTTCATCACTGTTCACGGTCCTTCCATTCGAGGTTCCCTGATGTTCCTCCACCGGGTTGAGCTCGGGCAGGTGCTCGGGTTTCGGCGGGTAGCGGTAGCCGTTCCTCACGCTCATCGCGGGGGGTTTGCCTGCCACCAACGAATCCTTGCACAGCGAACGGCGTACTCACTGTGATCGTCGTCGGCGGCAAACTCCCGCTGAAGAACGGCGATGGCACGGGACTGCTCGTTCTTGATGGTCGAGATCTTGGTCAGATTGTTGTCGAACCACAAGCGGTCGCATACCTTACAGCTGTGCCCGAACGTGTGGTCGAGAAAGTGACGCTTAAAGCGCGCATCGGCGCCACCAACCTCAGGTAGCGACCGATTCCGGCGCTTGGCAGCCGCTTGGCAGCCGCTTTGGGAGCCCGCGCCACCGCGATGCGATCTTCGTTCGTCGAAGCGCACTCGATGACAGCTGCCGTAGAAGAGAGCGCGCCGGTGGAGATCGAGCGCTTTTAATTATTATCTCTTGAACTACAGCGCCACTAGCGGTCTCCACTCAAACTAGAGCACGCGCGGAAGTGGAGTGAGCGCTCTACTGCGGAGCTGGTGCTCCGAGTACTAACAGGGGGCAGGCTACGCCGACGCCGGAGTGAGGGAGGGGCAGGCCTCGTTCATAAGCTGCTTCGCATCTAAAAGCATGAAGAAACGGACGAAACGAGCTTCTCATTAGAGAGTAATAGCTGAGCGGCTCAGCGGGCCAGCGGGCCCAGCGAACGAGCGGAGACGCCAACTGCGCATGCGCGGCCCGCTGGGACATCCAGCGTGTTCACGGAGCGCGCCGCTCGCCAGCTCATTTCGTCTCTTCAGCGGAGCGTATGCAGCGGGCCAGCGTGCGAGCGTTTTGCAAGATGGCAGCCCCCAACACAAGCGGCGGCGGCATGTCGTCATGTCATGCAACAAAAACGAAGATGTGTTTCCACATAACACCTGTGATCTAATGAAGAATTACTTCTGCGATATGCTTTTCGCAGTAGCTTCAATTTATTCGACAGATAAAAACCTCTGCTCGATCGACAGTAACTCCAACATTGTTCAACAGGTGGCGCAGCGGTAAGTTCCGCTGAAAGAAGCGGGGCGTCGCTCAGCTATTACTCTTCTCTTCATCATGCGGCCCGCTGTCTCCTCCGCTCCATCGCTGGGCCCGCTGGCCCGCTGAGCCGCTCAACTATTACTCCCTATTGTTTGGCGCAAATGCTTATCACGTCTACAAACGAACGCAAGGCGCAATCTCGTAGCTGAATCCAGTTTCTTACATGCGCAGTATGCGTGCCGCCCATCAAGTGCGCCGCCGAGCCATTTCGTTAGGCATATAAAAAGTGCGTAAGCCGTGCAGCGCCGCGTTGGCAGTGTGGTGAATTACACGACGGCTTGTTGGCGACCGGAAGGAAAAATTATGCTCCGTAGGTGCTCTCTCCCTCACGTGCTCCCAAAATGCAACACCTTGGTTCCATGAGCACACACGGGCGGCGCTGCACGTACTTGCGGCCACGCGTTCCTAGTGTCCTATTCCAATCCGTGAGTACTGTACAATGAAGACCAGCAGCGGACTTTCATTGCAGATCCTTTTTTCCTTTTTGGCCTGTAGCTGTACCGAAATGTTTCTACAAAGACTGGTATCATCATCTATATCATCATCATTATCATCATCGTCATATCTTATGTCCACTGTAGGACGAAGGTCTCACCCAATGCTCTCCATCCTTGTTTGTCCTACGCGAGCTGATTCCATTCGATGCTTGCAAATTTCTCTCGTCCACGGCAGCGCTTACGCTCTCTTGATGTCCATTCCGTCGTTCTAAATGTCCATCCGTTATCTAGCCTTCTCACCACGTGACCTGCCCATGTCCATTTTTTTCTTCTGTTTTCCATCTGTTCCCTGACGAATCGGCTGTCTTTCTATCTCTTAATTTAACGCCTATCATTCTTCGTTCCATCGCCCACTGTGTGGTTCTCAACTTCCTCTCGAGCTTCTTTGTAATTCTCCAAGTTTCTGCTCCGTATTCCAGTGTGGCAAAATGCAGCAGTTATATAAAAGGGAAAATTAGCATCCACCCGTTTTTTTAGAATTTGCATTGCCCGGGTAACTTTCTGACAAACAAAAACGATGTTACCAGAGAAAGGCCATTTGTGGATTGCGTATCGACGATATTGTTTTACCGAAACAGTCCAAAGGTCATACTTACAATAGCCACTGGTATTACGCAACAAGGGCTTAGTCTCCTGTCTCGGTGTACTCATAGCGACCGGAGACTGGCCCCACGATTCCTATTTTTACGACGCAATTAGCATCACGCATATATAGGCCACGTGGCTGCTAGGCAATTAGCGCTGCTCATAGAGGCATCGATCGGTTGCTACAGAGCTTGGCTGGCAGCTTCGCCTACTCGCCGCTAACTGGAAGGAACCGCCAATGTGTGTATCCATAATTAGGACGCCCACGCTATTCTCGGAAGTTCCCACTAGTCTTCGAGTAACTTCTCTCTCCAATGAGCGGAGCCTGTGCTTCTCTTCCAGGTTTGAGACACCGGCCAGCCACGCACCGCTCTTATTACCTTCGACGACCACCTGGTCTATTTCGATGCGGCGCAAATTTACTGTGTCGCTTGTGGCTTCACGTCTGCTTCACGAACGCCCAGTCGTTCAGCATCAGCAGCGTTTGATATTGCTACGATGCCCTTCGTGCAACGTATACCCGCATAAGCTGTCCTTGTTTTAACAATAAAGAGTCAAATGTGACCTCTGTTTATTGAAGAAGGCGCCTGCTGTCGATGGTCGCTTGTAGCACAGTTAGACCATTGACGTCTGGCGCTATTAATGGCGTCCTGCGACACTTTTTGATGTATAAATCAGAAAAAAGGTACCTGTCAGTCGTGGAAGCAACTGCGAACATGCCAGCCAAATATTACTGCGCACCAGGGCAGTCGCAATTTGGTTTCAAACACAGCTGGAAAGCGCCCGCTCTTCTTTCAACAAATGACGTCACATGAAAGCACCGATTGTCTCCTGACTTCTTCCGTTGCCCTTTCAGAGAGATACGCGCATTTTCTTTATTTCTTGAACTTGAAACGAACAAGTAAAGCGTAGCAGATGATCTTTCCGCGGATCATGAAATCATTCAAGCAACGTAATCGGTGCTTTCATGTGACGCCACATGTTGCGAGAAGAGCGGGTGCTTCAAGCCAAATTGCCACTTCCCCTGGTGCCTGCAGCGCAATAATATTTGGCTCACGTGTTCACAGGAGCCTCCACCACTTCCGGCACCGTTTTCCTGGCTATGTTCAAAAAGTGCTTCAGGGCCTCTTCAAACATGGCAAACGGCATCACGTACCGTAACACCAAAGTGAAACCCTGAAGTGGTTCCTACTGATGAACTGCTTTTCATGAGCCCGTATTATCGCTAATGTCGCCACTTTACATTCCGAATGATAAATTAGGGAACTGAGGTCAATGTCTCGTTCTTGAACCTTGTGCTTATAATCTCTAATAACTTCCTGCGCTCTCTCGCGATGCAGCGTCGCCATTTCTTACAGCGATAAGCGTCTCCGTTTTAGGGACGAAGCTCCTTAGGGCGTGGGTCGTTCCCTCCTCTGTAGTAGTATGTATGTAGCCACCTGTAGTTTCTGAAGCGCTCACTAGATGGCGCCAGTATGTCTACATATAATGCGCTCGAATCCCAGCATATGCTCGCTTCATTCAGATGTATGGGAACGCGTCGTATGAGAGTCTGTCTGTCTGTCTGTCTGTGTCTGTCTGTCTGTCCGTCCGTCCGTCCGTCCGTCCGTCCGTCCGTCCGTCCGTCCGTCCGAGCACTGCGGTGCTGCTTAGCTAGTACGTGAATTGATCAATAGATGGCGCGGAGGCGCTCGCTGCGTGCTCTAGTGTGATAGGAGAGCGCTAGATGGCGACACACAGTGTTTCTCACGTCTTTGATGATGTACTGGGCAAGATTCACGGATGATTCACGGTTTTTACCGGTGAACCTCCGGAGCTTCGTCCACTCATCATCATTCACTCCGTGGATATGCGTGGATTTTTTCCTTCGATCAACGCTCTCCGGTAGAGAGAGCTTTACATATATACTAAGTCAGAAAGCCTAGCAAGCGTGTATTCGCTTACTTGCTCATTCGCAGGGAGTAGGGTGGAGGGGAAGAAGAGCCCTACAAAAATGTGGGCAGAAGAATGTGTTACAAAAAACAAAATTAAGAAATTCAGCGCTTGTCACCAGGCAGAATCGCGCAGGTAAAATCATCAAGTGAAATCATGCAGGCAAGGCAAGCAGGTAAAGGAGAGAAAGCGTATTCTGTTCATGTAGTGAAATGAACCAGTGATGTCTATTTTTATGTGAGGAGATAGGGAAGAACAGCTTTTGTGCAGAAGGAAACCGAATAAGATGTGTATATGCAGCCATCCAATACCAATACAGCGGTATCCATTCTGAAGGCTCTTCCTAAATCGCGTATACACGGCGCAGTCAAGCAGCCCTATGCTCGTGTGAGCCAGCCGCTGTTTTTGTACGAGACCGCATGAATGTGAAAATAAAGGTTCAGGCCCCAACCCCCTACAAGAAATAAAAATGTGACATCTTATCAATGTCCAGAATGTATAAATTGTCTCGACAATGAGAAAAAAAAATTGGCAGATCCCACGTGCAGTGGGAATCAAGGAAATGCGAAGCACGCATAAGGAACGTAAAATTGATTTGCATTGTTGTCTCGCTATACCGAGTTTGGTACATATGAAGTTAACGAAACGGCCGCAAGAGCACCAAGACTGTGGCATGTAAACCATGCCGCTCATACACGCATGTCATGATTCTGATCTTATGGCCTGTCATTTACGTTCGTCATGCAGTCATGTTGTTCCATAGCAATTTTGGTATACATCCCTTTAATGAAACGAGTGGCATGTAGATCATGCCGCTAATGGCATGCATGTCACGATTTTCATGTTATGATCTGTCATTTATGATCGTCATGCAGCCATGTTGTGCCAAACCAATTTTAGTATAGGCACGCGTTTGCGCGCTTCTTGCAGGACACTAATAAAGTTTATTCCATCCATCCGTGCAGTCGAGATTTTCATGTGCGACATCAGCGCCAGAATGCACTGCCTGGCGGAGAGAATAAGCAAAATTGGGCAGACTGTGACAGGGAAATACGCGAACGCGATGCGCGTCTCCAACTCTATAGCAGCAGCGACCGCCCATCCCACCTTCTTTCGTTTTATTTCCTTTGAGACGCGCGCTCCAAACCTGCGGCAAACTGTTCCAAAGGGCGACGCCGCAAGCGTTCGTGTGGTTCGCAGCACGCCCGGAAAGCAGCGAAGAAACGCGCGCGTCGCTGTCGCCTCGGTTTCCACCCTGCGCGACTGAGCCGTCCGACGAGAGCTACGTAGCGCCCTCTGGTCAGTAGACGGAGCCCATGCATCCCATTAACGAAACGGCAGCATAGCGCCAGGACCATGGCATGTAAATCATGCCGGTCATGACACGCGTGTCCATGATTGTAATGTTATGACCTGTCACTTACGTTCGTGCCGTGCTGTCGTGTTGTGCCAGTAGCAATTTTGGTATACATCGGCATTAACGAAAGGCCTGGCATGTAAAATCATGCCGCTCATGGAAATGCCTGTTATGCTTTTCATGTTTATGACTGTCATTTATGTTCGTCATGCAGTCCTATTGTGGCATACCAATATTCCTACACATCCCACTAAAGAAACGGCCAAGCGAAGGCACCAAGACCGTGGCATGTAAGTCATGTTCGCTCGTGACATGCATGTCATGATTTTCATGTTATGACTTGTTCATGTTACGTTCAGGATGCAGTTCACTTTGTGGCAATGCCAATTTTCGTATAACATCCCGTTAACGAAACGCTTGGCATGTAAATCATGTCGCCCAATGACATGCATATCATGATTTTCATGTTGTTACCTGTCAGTCATGTTCGCCTGCAGTCATGTCGTCGGCATACCAATATTTCGTATACATCCCCATTAACGAAACGGCCAGGAGGCACCAAGACCGTCGCATGTAAATCATGTCACTCATGACATGCATGTCATTCATTTTCGTGTTATGACCTGTCATTTATGTTTGTAATGCAGTCATGTGGGTCATGCCAATTTGCGTATACGGCCCTTAAACGAAACGCGGGGCATGTAAATCATGTCATTCATGACATGCATGTCAGATTGTCATTTTATGAACCTGTCATTTATATTCCCATGCAGTCATATTGTGGCAGACCAATATTTGTATACATCCCATTACGAGACGGACCAAGAGAGCACCAAGACGTGGACATGTAAATCATGCCGCTCATGACGGCGATGTCATGATTTCATGTTATGACCTGCCATTTATGTTCGTCAGGCAGTCATGTTGTACCATACCAATTTTCGCATACATCCCATTAGCGAAACGGCCAGGAGAGCCCTTAGACCGTGGCATGTAAATCACGCCGCTCATGACATGCATATCATGATTTTCATGTTATGACCTGTCATTTATGTTCGTCATGTAGTCATGATGTGGCATGCCAATTTTCGTAAACATCCGATTAGCGAAACGGCCAGGGGAGCACAAAATCGTAGGCGGATAGATAGATAGATAGATAGATAGATAGATAGATAGATAGATAGATAGATAGATAGATAGATAGATAGATAGATAGATAGATAGATAGATACGCTCAAACTCGCCGAAGTTCGCTAAGGAATGCTTCGCATTTAAAAATGAAAGTGACCTCATCTTTTTCCGCTTTTAGGGGCGAAGCTCCTAAAGCCGTGGGTCTGTCCCTCCTAGCTCGTCGTGGTACGTGGCCACTCGATGGCTCGCGCCGCCGGGAGGCTCGCGCTCGGCGCGTGCCGCCCGGCGCGCTACCTCTCTCACTCTTCCATCTGCTGTTTTGTGTGAGAGAGAGAGAGAGAGAGAGAGCGAAAGGCGCGCGTTGACTATGGAAACGCTCTTTCTTCGATGAACGCTCCACCTGCTAGCAAAGAAGAAGAACGCGCCCTCACCCGCGAGAGACAAGCTTGACGCAGGCAGCGTCTTCTAGCGAGTTTCTTGATTAAAAAATACCGACTGCTCGCGCTGGGGAACCGTTCACCGGCCACCCATATATATACATAGGCACTGGATCTTGACTTGCAATGAAGTGCCGGTGGGAGATTTCACTTGTGCGTAGTTGAACCATATGGATTCGTAGCGTGCGCGTTAACTAAATTAATCCGGAACTCGGCACGATCTACGATGAACGTCCGGAGCTTCGCCCACTCATCATCATTCACTCCGTGGATATGCTGTAATTTTTTTTGTTTAATTACAGGAGTAAAAGTGTGCACATCATGATCGCAATTCGGTATTATGTAATGTGTACAGGGTAGTTGTCATAAGCATACGCCTTGCTTTGGTCTTGTAACGTACATACGTTATAGTTGGCACATATTCTGTGCTGAAGATTAATCAATGAGTCAGTCAATCAGTATTTTATTTTTATTCTTCGCCATGCAGAATGGGTTTCTAAAGAGAGGTGTCTTTGGGACAGCTTGAATAAACTATACGTCAAAATAAGTGAATGAAATACGGTGGAGTTGTCCACTTTAAAACGCCGTAAGTGTGCGTGAGCATCGATAGCGTAGACTTGGACACCAGAAATCGGCTTGAGACAGGTAAGAGTCACTGCGATCTATCTGTAGCGTAATCACGACGGGGAAGAGTGCCTCGTTCCTTATGTATTTAATAAACTTTCCCAGCGTCGAAGTGGTAGTCATTTCCTACAGCTACGTGCGACTGTATGAGACTGAAGCACCATTCTTCAAGCCGCTTGTCAAACGACGGGCGTTCCGACACAACGGCGTCTCACACCCGCGATCGAAAGGAGGAACGTTGCATTCGCACAAGTGTGCACCGTGGTGCGTCGACGACAACAGTGCAGACTATTTCCTGATGCTCCGCTCACTCGTGACAACTGTGTTTCGCTTGGGACAAGAGGGCAGGCGAGAGCGCAAGGAAATAGTCCCGCGGTACAGGCACACCATATATGCGAGAGAGCCGCGTGACAGCTTTCCAGATGCCGTGAAGGCGGAAGGTGCTTTCTCCTTTTGAAAGCAATTGACAACTTGCCGCACGTGCATCTGCGAAGCATTTTTTTTTCTTCTTTTCCATTCTGTGCTTATTTCTCATACCTTTTCACCATGTAGTGTCCATTAACGCCAACCCCGCTGTGGCAGCTTAGCTGCTAGGATGTTTGTTTGCGAAGCTCGGGTCGCTGTCATTGGATCCCGGCCGCGGCAGTCGCATTTCGATGGGGGCGAAGCGCAGAAAGCATCCGTGCACTTAGATTTAGGGACACGTTAAAAAACCCTGAGTGGTCAGAATTATTCCGGAGCCTTCCTCTACGGGGTGCGCCTCATAGTCATCTCGTGGTTGGAGCGCGCAAAATCACATCAATTATTATTATTATTATTATTATTATTATTATTATTATTATTATTATTATTATTATTATTATTATTATTATTATTATTCAATTAATGCCGAAGTACGTAGGTCGAAAATGTCGTCGCAGGTCGCGTACCTCGGCATCCTTAATAAGCGGCTGCGTTTTGTTCCAGACATGTATAGGATAATGCTGGGATGAACCTTGCACAAACTTTCGAATTTCGATCGCGACGGCGCCAGATTTACATATTTTGCCTGCCTCACTGTCAATGCAGTCTTACTTCTATACTTGGCCCCCCACGCCCCCTTCCCATTCGGAAATTGCAAGCCCGCGCCTCTGTAAGTTCCTCCAGCCCGCTGCTCGCACCTCTGGGTCGACCGGAAATACTGCAACGAATCGCTTTGCCTTTGAGCAAGCATTCAGTAGTGAGTTAAGTAAGCAGAGAAACGCCGGTATGTGGCGAGTGGGAGCGAGGACGGGTACAGAAACCTTGGCGCGACACCTTCCGTGGGAGTTTTTGGCGCCGACCACAGGAGGAGTCCTTGCTCGCGCACTTCTGCGCAAACCTTGTGTGCCGATGATACTCGCCACTCGACTCACTTTCGGGTGCTCTTGACATGCGCCGACGTGGGTGCGGCGCCTCTATTTACGTAACGTTCGCGAGCGGGTAAGCAGACGACGGTATAACGACCGCGCGCGTCGTCTCCTCGCGCAGTTAGGTCTCGTATGCGGTTGCGCGCATAAGTCCGCAAGTGGCAGCAACACGCGCTGGAAAGAGAGGCAACGCTCTCTTGCTCGGGCCGTCGATGACCCACATACCAAGCGCTTCGCGGCAGCGGTCCACGGGCTACAGTAGTGGCTGCAGGCCGCGAGAGAGCAAACGACGACGCGAACCGCTGGCCCCGTCCGCTGGCGCCGCGGGTGGGAGGACGCGGGCGCCGCTCACTTGTGGCGTCCGCCCGCGCGGTCTCGATGCACCCGCCGTGAGTGCTCTCTGGTACTACGAACGTAGTACACGTGGGGCGACTGGCTCGAGAAAATCGTAGGTGTGCGCACTTCCGTGCGCAGTTGCGGGTCGTACGCGCGCAGCATTTGCTGCTAAATGTGTTCGTCACGGCTGCCAACCTTATTGACCCTGTGGTCGACGCGCGCGCCGAAGATTGACACGTTGTATAGGCCTCGCGCTTAACATGACATCAATGGACTTCAGCATTTCATCAGTCTTGGATCTCGTTTGTAAGTTCTCGCAATGAACACCGCCATGTCATCGAGAACTTTTTTTCTTTTTGATGCGCCCACTGCATACATATTCAGCTGTTGCGTAATGCATGTTGTGTTCTCCGAAGCACATACACTCAGAGGCACAGATCCTCGATTCTCTGTAGAGTGAAAGCCTAATTGCGAAAAGCGCGATATCGTCTTCCTGCGCTGCAGTATAATATACCGCTTGCCGTGGATGCCGAAATAGTGGCGCACAGCTCAGAACTTCACAGTGCTTGCCGAATGCGAATGCTCGTCCTTTTCTCTGTACATATTGACGCAAGCGAGGGAGGCGATGACGTGGTGGTCACAGTGAAGATGTCGGCGAGAAAGTGGCGTGATTGTGTAGTGAATAAGTGCAGACCGGTGGATAGAGCAAACTTCAGCTCCGAGCCTTTTAATTTTAACGGCGAAGCTGTTCGAAGTCTACATAAAATATGTTTTGTGACCTTAAAACTCGGCATATGAAGTATGCGTCATATGGGTACTAAAACATCAGCCTCTGTCCTCTCTCGTTAAACTGAATTAGGTCTTCTTCGCAACTAGTTCGCAACATTTCGCGCAACCAGATAGATCGCTTTAGCTGCAACGTACTTTACGATTGCTTCGAGTCCTTTATGCTAACATCGCAAGAACGCTAGCTGGGTCGGAGCAGGAATCGAACCCAGGCCGTCTGCGTGGAAGGCAGCTAGTTCTAAGAGCCACGCCAGTGGTTGACGCTGCCTCGGAAAATAAAAGAAGAAATCCCCTATACGTGGTGAATAGCAAAGCATACCCATGTATACTATATGGTACAGCAAGGAGGTGGGAAGGAAAGTGAGGCTGAGGAGGAAAGAAAGAAGGAGGGCAGAGAGTAAGGAATAGCCTTCGCTAATATAGCATGGGGATGGGAAAGGAAGGTGACGGTGAGGATGAGGGAAATGAGGAGGGGAAAAGGCAAACCATAGCATAGTATGCTGTGGTATAGCAAGGAGATGCGAAAGGCAAGTGCACGAGGGTGAGCAGGAGGGAAAGGAGGAGGGCAAGGCCACCAGCGCCGCAGTGTAACAAGGGACTGGGAAAGGAAGGTGAGGGAAACGAGGAGGAAGAGAGGGTAAAGCCTAGCATATCCATGTAGAGTATGGGAACGGAAGTGATTGTTGTTGTTGTTGTTATGTGGGGTTTAACGTCCCAAAACCAGCTCTGATTATGAGAGACTCCGTAGTGGAGGGCTCCGGAAATTTTGACCACCTGGGGTTCTTTAACGTGCACCGACATCGTACAGCACACGGGCCTCAACATTTCGCCTCCATCGAAATGCAGCCGCCGCGGCCGGGATTCGATCCCGCGACCCTCGGATCAGTAGCCGAGTACCTTAGCCACTAGACCACCGTGGCGGGGCAGGGAACGGAAGTGAGGAGGAGGATGGGGAAAGTAGGGGAAGCTAGATTTGCGCCCTTAGTGAGAGATGCCCACATTTTTTTTCCCTCTTGTCGGTGTAGGCCTACAAGCGAAGGCCAACTTGCGGATATGCAACGCATGTGCTTTATGCACTATCATCATCATCAGCATCATGAGCCTACTTTAATTAAACTCCACTGCAAGACGAAGGCCTCTCCAATGAATTTCCGACTTGTCCTGCCCTGAACGAGTCGATTCCACTTTATGCCTGCGAATTTCTTAATTTCATCATTCCAGTTATAGCGTTTATAAGAGATTGCGAGCAATGAAAAAGGTTTACTCGCTCATAGATATTTTAATTCTGTTTGATTCAGCTGTCATGTGTACGACATGGCTGCCAGAGAATGTTCGCATCGGTTGCCTCCTTACGGATTTGTTTCTCAGAAGTCCCGTCGCTATTCTTACATTCAATAGTACCGTTCATGCAGAGATAGAACAGGGACTCAATGTGTAAGGGACTCTACCTTGGGGGACGCTGAACACGCAGAGTTTGTGTGATGATCTTATTAATTAAACGCGCGCTTCACGGAACCGTCGTTTTCTTTGTGTCGCACATTTGTTGAAGAAAGACTCCTTGGTTCATTTTTTTGCTATTATTCATATTTATTTTTACGGTTCTCTTTAACTTTATTCGTTATCTCACGCCTCCACTCTCTTTCCCGCCGTACACCACCCCTGTCACAAGAGAATAATAAAGCTACAGAAAATCCTAAGTGCATAAATGAGAAAAAGAGGCAACACAACACTTCTTTCGTACATTTCGCAGCACCTGCACATATCGTATCTCGTGCACGTCCTTCGCAGCGTTTTTTTTTTTTTTTTCTTGCTCCGCTCTCCCTCAAAGCATATTCCTATTTTCCGTTCGCCCTGCATCCAACAGCTAACCTGACTGCATTTCTGTATTTCTGTTTTATATATCTGTGTTCTTTGCTTCTTTTCGCCGCTCGCTTTCAATTTCCCCCGTGTGACACGCAATCAAGCATCCATAGTGTGCCAACAGTGGAGGCAAAAATAAAATCTTTTTTCTTTTTTAAATCTTACGCTCGAAACGTTTTTACTTTTCTCGTCGATGGTGCCACAGTCCTTGACTATATCTGGTGCGCCATCACTTTCTCCACTAGGCTCCTGTCTCACCATATCCATTAATGGCGTTGCGCGAAGACTTACACATCATACGTATACTTGCTATGAATTTTGGCTTATCAAGTAAAATCTCTTCAGTGAAGAAATAAATGGTGAAAATCGAAATTAAACTGCAGGTGGAGCCTACAGAAGGGGTTGCAGAAGTAGAGACCTGTAAATTTCGCTCAGTCTACGGCCGCTTCCGCCGGTATCAATGAACGCACGTCAAAAAGGCTCATAGAGCTCCACACTAGTGCACCGAATGTGAGACCAGCACCAGGGGCGCACTTGCAGAATGGCCTAAAAGCCAGAAAACGTGCGAGCAGAGGCTATCTGGTGTGCGTGTGTGCGTGTGTGTGTGTGTGTGTGTGTGTGTGTGTGTGTGTGTGTGTGTGTGTGTGTGTGTGTGTGTGTGTGTGTGTGTGTGTGTGTGTGTGTCATCGGAGGGATCAAGATAGAGAGGCGTAAGGACAAAGATGTGGAGGAACAAGGAAGTGCAAGATGATTTTTATCGTAGTGTTAGTAAATTACGTTGTCTTAATATCCAAGATCACAACCCTTGCAAGGAGAAGACGTTTGGCAGTCTAGAAGACACTCAGAGAGAGCATGCAGATGACCAGACCCAGAGCAATGTGAGATTTGGAGTCGGGCTGACTATTTCGTCATTTGTGAAGTGAACGTGTAGGAAATATGGAAATATGGAATATAATATCCAGGAGTATAGTTTCATTTCCACACGTTCATGAAATGTATGTCCGTGTTGCGTTTGGCACGAACGTTTTTTGACGCCTGATGTCGCAGGATGAGGCCTTTGTGTCGGAGTAGGAAGGGGAAGGCGCTGAGCACACCCACATCTCTGGAGTACTGCCTAATCACATTACTCTGACAGACATTTCAGAGACATGAAAGGTGTTGCAACGTACCCCTTACACTTCGCTTTGCCACGTTACGTTAAGTGACGACATTCTGAACATTGCTTCTCGGTCGGCGAGCTCAGATATATAAACACCATGTAGTTGGTACAAGCTATAATGCAACGGCGCGCAAAGCAAGCACAAACACAAGGAAGTACACGAAACAATGCGCAAACTATCAACTGCGTATTTTATTGAAACAGCCCTATATACTCAGTAACGCTTAAAGAAGACCCCTCACAACCACACACACATAAAAATAAGAAACTTCCCCTTGTTTGTGTTTAGCACAATGTAGTTGGTACAAACTATAATGCGACGGCACGAGTTACCAACTCGCCCAACAGACGTTCCTTCCGTAGTTGGCGCAGCTGGCATTCCGCTTGTGCGTCAGGTTAGGCTGTTCAGTGTTTTGTGTCAGTGTGCGGCATCATCTCATTCTGCTTTACACGCCATGCTCAATGCGTGGAGCAACATTAGGACAAGCATACTTTTCGCGTTCCCATTGGAACGATACAGGCATATACGCAGTACTTTTCTTATTTTTCTTTCTTCATTATTATTTTCGTTAGGCCCACACCATTGTCTTGCTTTTACAATGCTCCCAGTGAGGAGGAGTCGCGTCTTTTCGAGACGGTCTTATGGTGTCTTGCATAGCGCCCTTTCAGTGACGAATGACACAGAGGTGGCAATAGCCAGAGGTCCTAATAGATAATAGATCTTGCAGTGAATGGCTTTAGTTGGTCATTCGGAGCGGTAGCGTTACGCGGTAGTGTTCGCGTCCATAGTCGGCGTTTTATACCTAACAAACGGCGGGAACGACGTTGGCGAACAAGAATTTAATGTCACGGAACGGAAGGTTGACCATAGTGCGTCCGAAATGTGCCAGAAAGCATGAGAGCATCTGTCAGGAAGGCCGAGCAGACGCTAAGCCGATTACGAGAAAAGCGTGCGGCTCTTAAACGAAGATCACGAGGTAGGCGGAAAATAGCCCCATGCTTTAACGCATTGGCCGTGTTTGTTTCTTCCGCCAGGTTGGGCCATCACGGGACAAGCGGCGTTACCGCTTCCAACTTGGGCGCGCTATCTAGTGACATTGACGCTGGTTTGACGTCAGTCCTTCAAGTGAGATGCGAGTAAACAACGACGGAACACAGAGTGCCGAACTATCTAACGGAATTTGTTCAGCGCAAGCGGCTGCTTTCTCTGGCAGGTGAGATGCGCAGCACGTCTCGCGAATAGATTCACGCCTGTGCTGCACGGTCTCCGTGAGGCGAACAAAGCGTCACTGACGAATGCTCCTTTTTGAAAGCGTTGTACTAGACCTCAATGGCCTACATGGCTCCCTTAGTGCATCTTACAGACATTAAAAAAAAAAGTTCGAAGTACAGTTTAAGGCACTACAGTGACTATCTACAGATCTTTCAGTGTTTGGTGTACACGAACATACGCACTGAGTCGATCACTGCACTCGCGAGTTGGATATCTTGTGCGACCAATGAGATTGCAAGGGGTGTGTGGATTGTGACTATTTTCGCGATGACATTATTTAGCAGTCCAATGCAGTTCCTTGCTTTTTCGTGCAATAATATGATTAAAGACAGCACGCGCAGCTAAAAATATGTAAACATTCCCCGCACCCACCTTACATTTTTTTCACCTACACAGCTTCTACGGCTAATTCAGCTAATTAGGCCTTCAGGTTTAGGGTGCGGTGTATTGCGGTACCGGAGAGTGCGTTTAATACTCACCAATATACTTTGCTGAAGGTGTTGCATTTCTGGTGGCTGTCTTTTTCGTGTCACCGGCAAGCTAGAATGAATTGATGATGATGACAGATAATATGATGAGCATTCATAGTATCTGTACATTGTGCCCACCTGCTACGATCTCAGTAGAGACTGGCAGTATTGCAAATAAATAAATAAATAAATAAATAAATAAATAAATAAATAAATAAATAAATAAATAAATCGTTGGGGCACGATGGCGTGCACTGACACACTGACAGCTGTGGTGTCTGGACGAATGAGCTCTGTCACCAAGTTTTATAACATTGAAAAGTCAACTTCACTTATCGAGTGCCATTTATTGGAGCCGTCGGACGTGTTCAGGCGCCCGTAGGGGTTGCCCAGGATCGCTTGAGTCGTTGGAAAGACCGTGATGGTACTCGGCCTAGAAAGTCGCGGGATCAAATGCCAGCTGTGATGGCCGCACTCCATTGGTGACGATACCATCAGTGCTCGTTAAAGAACCCCAGTTCGTTCAAGTTTCCGGAGACCTCCACTACGTCATCTCATATAATCATATCGTGGTTTTGCGACGTGAAGCTCCAAAATTATTATTGCCAAGGTTGTAGCCCAAGGAAACAACACAAGCCCACTGTGATGGGCAGGCCAAGAAAAGGGCTGTTGAAAGAACACAATATTTAATTGATACCATAAACTGTATAGCTCAAGAATATATAGGTGCAGTTAAGTTCGCGAGCGCTCCTTAGCCGTAAGAAAAAGAAAAGCACGAACGGGAGAACGGAGAAGATAGAACGGTTTGCCGCTCTTGTAGTATAGTGGCATCCAACGACAGCCCTATACGATCGCAAATAACTTCCAGGATGACGATGGACAGAGAGAAAATAATGTGCAGCGATTTACACTTTTACCACAGCTCGGTAAATAAGCATGCTGTGGAGCAGCATGTTATACGTTCTGAAGAGTGTCGAATGAGGTTAGACGGTGTAGTATTGCGAAGACGAATGAAGAGACGAGGGGTTAGAGATGAACGTACTGCTGTACCGAACCGCTACAACTCGCCGCCTGTGTTGACCGTTTTCTATTTTAGCGCTTGCATCGTAGATATTAGCGCATCAACCCGACGATTGCGTTAAACAATTGCTTCTGGCTGAAACCGCACCCCAATATGTTCCAACATTCTTCCGAACTGTTCCGAATTCAAGGCTACTTCTCGCGAATTGAAAACTATATCGTTGGCAATGTAAAAATGACATTTAACATTCCCACTTGTACTTTAAGGCTACGCTATCGGCGGTCCATCTTCTTCGCCGATGTCGACAAGAGTGACCGGATGCCACTGCAGAGCTGATCGGGCCTTTTCCATTTCCGACTATTGTACGTCGTTTGCCAGATACGTTGAGCGACCTTTGGGAGCACAGCCTTGACGCTCTTACGGCGCAACGTTTCCGTTAAGGTCTTACTGCTCTTGTGCTGCAAGAAACACGGACACACTGTGTAAACAGACACTGCCTAAGGTCCTGTAATGCTCTCCGTAGCAAAATTTGTAACGGCCGCCGCTATCACTGCCCCAAGGCGACAGCTGCTGAGAGCTGCGATGCACTCGTCGGAACTTGCTTGTAGCGAGGCTAAATTCTTGCCGCCGGCAAAGGCGCCCGCGAGTTTACCTGAGTCTCGAGGGCGCAGAAACGTGGGCCTTTCAACTTTTGCAACTAAATGTCTCCAAAGCGCCTGCACTTCTGTGTTTATATAACGCGGAAACACTGCGCTGCAAAACAATTTTGCACATACTTCAAGTTAGGCGTCTGATTCGAGGCAGCCTTTCGAGCTTCACCAGTTGCAGTGCTAGAATGTTAGTGCAAACGACGCGCTTGATCACTAACGCCGTGGCTGCTTTATGGAACATGGCCCTGCGCTCACATGCCTGTGAAGCGACGCTGGCAGTTGCTACCGTTCTTGAAACTGACTGACTTCAGCAGTCTACTGTGTCGCAAGGGACGGCCGCACATGTTCAGCACTGATAGCACATTTAGGCCAAATGAAGCGCTCCGCAGACGATATAAACGTAATCATGCATGCTCTGCAATGGGTATCCCTCCACGCTGTTGTATGCTCGAACCTGCGCTTTAAAGATATTTTGCCTATCTGTTCAAACGCATGACTCGCGATACTTGTTGACTCATATTCAGTTGTTGTTTTGTGGGGTTTTACGTCCCAAAACCAGTTCTGATTATGAGAGACGCCGTAGTGGAGGGCTCCGGAATTTCGACCACCTGGGGTTCTTTAACGTGCACTGACATCGCACAGCACACGGGCCTCAACATTTCGCCTCCATCGAAATGCAGCCGCCGCGGCCGGGATTCGATCCCGCGACCCTCGGATCAGCAGCCGAGTACCTTAGCCACTAGACCACCGTGGCGGGGCGTTGACTCATATTCAGTGCGTGAGTATGATATTGTATTCCAGGTTTACTTGTATAACGAGTGACAGGCGAAGATATCGCACCAGGGTGTTAGATTCATTCTCATATTAACCTGCTTCTAATAATAACAGTTTCTAGGGTTTAACGTGCCAAAACCATTCTGTGATAATGAGGGACGCCGTAGTGGAGGGAAATTTCGACCACCTGGGGTTCTTTAACGCGGACATCGCGCACTACGCGGGCCTCCATAGCATTTCGCCTCCATCAAAATACAGCCGCCGCGGCCGGGATTCGATCACGTGATCGCGCGGTCAGCAGCCAGGCGCCATATAGCCATTAGACCACCACGGCGGCTTTTAGGTTGCTGCTCTAATTTTCTCAAATTCTAACACTTTGTGGTAACACCCTACCTCTACTCAGTCCTTTGAGAGTATAATTGTAAAAAACGAAGTGAAGTTCGGAATTTACGGAAGTGCTGGATTGCATGGCCCCTCGCACCTTCGAAGTTCCGTATCTGGTTATGCATCGTTACACACATGAAGAACCGGCAAACGAAATTATTGACTTTGACGCGATAGTAATAATTCATTTGCAAAGTTGGATCGGTCTCACAAGACATGCTTCTGACGTTACCGAGGGTACCGTTTGCTTTGTTTATTACATTTTAAAAATAAATATTACAAACGTAGTATTGTTCGCGAAGGTAGACAGATTTCCAAACACATTTTAGGTCTAATAACCACTTACTGTATGAGTTTCTGCTTGTCATTTCTCTATGCTTGTCGCAACATAGCTGGGACAAGCTGTATGTACTTTGGTAGGCCACACAAGACGCACCCGCTGAGCGGTACGGGTACAGAATGCGCACCACAAGACAGAAGCGCGGCCAAAAGTTACAGAATGCGATTGATTGATTTGTGGGGTTTAACGTCCCAAAACCAGCTCTGATTACGAGAGACGCCGTAGCGGAGATCTCCGGAAATTTCGACCACCCTGCGCTTCTTTAACGTGCACTGACATCACACAGCACACGGGCCTCAACATTTCGCCTCCATCGAAATGCAGCCGCCGCGGCCTTCGGATCTGCAGCCGAGTGCCATAACCACTAGACCACCGTGGCGGGAATACAGAATTCGATCCAACAGAAGGGAGACGCTGCCAATGACGGCAGGAAATAGGTAATGTGATCAAATTGGGAAATTTGCAATAATTATTTGCAATCAGCCAACGCCAGGAATGGAGGCCACTGGGAGGGGCTCAGTCACACTTTAATCCAACGCCGCATTGGTAGCTATAGACAGTAAATTTGGCAGGCTTCGATCATGTCGCGCATTTGTTCGCGAGAACTGCAGGACACCACGGTTTGCATCTCTGATCAGGGCTCCAGTGCAGGATGACCTGCTCGATCGAGAACATTATGCGGCTGATGGGCTGAGAATCGAGCGGCGGCACGGTCACTGCTTCCGAATCGCGAACGCGGCCAATTTGGCGGTCAGCAGGCGCACGACTCGGCTTACGAATGCGCGTGCGCATGAATTCCTTCTCGCAGCTTGGAATACAGCGGAAGCGGCTGGCCGCAATCGGCGTTGTTGCTTTCGCTCTCAAGGCGTATACAATCGGTTAATACAGCCACGTGGCCTTATAAGCGAAGTGGCTGTAAAGCGAACACGTCACAGTAAAACGGGCCGCTGCGGTGTTGCCGGTGCAGCGCACAGCAATGCGCGCTAAGCCACAGGCTCTCCTTTAACCGAGGCTAAATTATTATGGTGAATCTGACAGCGCATGATGCGCTGATATCGCGGCGATTGCCTGTCAAGGCTGCACTGGATTGTTTTATCCACCTTTAAGGTGTAGCCAGCCTTAAGTACGCGAGTTGCTTTTCTCTCTTTTCCCGTGTCACCTTCATTGGAATGCGGCCGCGGCGGACGGGATCGAATGCGCATTCTTCGACCTGAAGGGAGCAACTGGGTAGATGTATTGGCTGGTGCAGGCTGTACCGGAGATCACAGTGGCTTCATGCACAGGGGATAATGCGCAACTACAACGCCAGGATACTCGAAAACATTCGCATTGCCGGTAGCGCATCGGGCGTAGATACACCGGGACCCTGCTATTAAGCACCGCCTTAAACGTCTCCATCGCGTAGGTCGAGTTACGTCAACGTGACTTTACGCCGTTCACAAAACGTGGATTCCCTGCGTGCCGACTTGTATCGCTAGAGTTTGCCCTGAACGGCGCACACTGGCGTGCAAGCGCAGCGTCACGACCGTTGTGCGAGCACAACGTGGCGTCTTTAGGCCAGCCTGCTTGACCTATTCTGCGCCCCCCGTAACCTCCCTGGCTACCAATTATCTTTGGCGCTTCCCGCTGCGTGCAATGTTAATCGAGGACAGAGCTAGCGTAGCCCACTCCGTTTGTGCTTCGGAGCCGTGCAGGAAAGCCCGAGCGCAGACGATACGAAAGCGAGTGAAAGCTTCACGCTACGCTTAGCAGAGCTGTACTGCCGACTATATAGCGACGAATCCTGACTGCACCGAACGGCTGCAACCACTCGGAGTGTAAATGAAGCGCTGGCCAGTTCATTCCAGAAATGCGATACGTTTCCATTTTGTCTTCTCGCTCCTCCATTTTCCTCAGTTATTTAGGTGCCCGCAATTCTCTTCACCGACCTGGAGAACAGGATTAGACAGCGCTAAGTATTAAATGCGAAGCATTTCTTAGCGAACTTCGGCGAGTTTGAGCGTATCTATCTATCTATCTATCTATCTATCTATCTATCTATCTATCTATCTATCTATCTATCTATCTATCTATCTATCTATCTATCTATCTATCTATCTATCTATCTAGCCGCCTACAATTTTGTGCTCTCCTGGCCGTTTCGCTAAAGGGATGTTTACGAAAATTGGTATGCCACAACATGACTACATGACGAACATAAATGACAGGTCATAACATGAAAATCATGACAGGCATGTCATGAGCGGCATGATTTACATACCACGGTCTTGGTGCTCTCCCGGCCGTTTCGCTAATGGGAAGTATGCGAAATTAGTATGGCACAACATGACTGCATGGCGAACATAAATGACAGGTCATAACACAAAAATCATGACGCGCATGTCATGAGTGACATGATTTACATGCGACGGTCTCGGTGCTCTCCTGGCCGTTTCGTTCGTGGGATGTATACGAAAATTGGTATGCCACAACATGACTGCATGACGAACATGACTGACATGTCACAACATGAAAATCATGATATGCTTGTCATGAGGGACATGATTTACATGCCACGCGTTTCTTTAACGGGATGTATACGAAAATTGGCATGCCACAACATGACTGCATCACTAACGTTAAGGACATGTCATAACATGATATTTCATGACAAGAACGTCATGAGCGACATTATTTACATGCCACGGTCTTGGTGCTCTCTTGGCCGTTTCGTAAGTGGGATGTATAGGAAAACTGGTACGCAACAACATGACAGCATGACGAACATAAATGACGGTCATAACATGAAAAGCATGACATGCATGTCATGGGCGGCATGATTTACATGCCACGGCCTTTCGTTAATGGGACTGTATACTAAAATTGCTATGACCACAACACGACAGCATGACGAACGTAAATTACAGGTCATAACATTAGAATCATGACACGCGTGTCATAAGCAGCATGGTTTACATGCCACAGCCGTGGTGCTGTTGCGGCCCGTTTCGTTAATGGAATGTATACGAAAATTGCTATGGCAGAACACGACTGCATGACTATCATAAATGACAGTCAAGCATGAAATCATGACATGCATGTCATGATTTTCATGTTATATGTCATGACCCGGATGATTTACGTGTCATGGTCCCGGCGCTATACTGCCGTTTTGTTAATTGGATGTATACGAAAATGGTTTGGCACAACATGACTGCATGGCGATCATATGTCACAGGTCATAACATGAAAATCGTGACATGCATGTCATGAGCGGCATGATCTACATGCCACTCGTTTCGTTAATGGGATGTATACCAAAACTGCTATGGCACAACACGACTGCATGACGAACGTAAATGACAGGTCATACCGTTAGAATCATGACATGCGTGTATGAGCGGCATGGTTTACATGCCACAGTCATGGTGCTCTTGCGGCCTTTTCGTGAATTTCATATGTACAAACTCGGTGTAGCGAGACAATAATGCAAATCCATTTACGTTCCTGATGCGTGCTTCGCATTTCCTTGATTCCCACTGCACGTGGGACCTGCCAATTTTTTTATCTCCCCCTCTCTGTCGCGCGCGCACCTTTGCGTAACATTTCATCATTTCACTGCATTAGCATGCGTGCTTCTTTGTTTTCATAGCGAATAAAAAAATAACTGGAACCAAACTTTGCCGTGCGACAGTCCCTGGAAATTTTATTAACTTTTATCAGCTTTTCAATATGTTCATGCGAAGATGAACGGCTTGTAGGGATGCAGTTTGACGATTTGACGATTATGCTGGTAACAACTTCGTGAGCGCTAGTCGCTTAGCACTTTGAAATGAGGAAAGTGCGGCGGGGTTCCAACGAGGACAACAGGAATAAAAACGACATGACAACCTCTGAGTGTCAAAGACCATGCACTTGAAGAAAACCAGCAAGTTTAACTCTCTTTCAGATAATGCTATAGAGATGTACCATTAAGATATTTGTTTTATATTCTTTTCGAACATAAAATTCCGAAATTATATATTTTTTTTCACCGGCTTACTCATAAAGCATTGATTTTTCTACGGTACTAGCAAGGTAACACCAAAGAATATAAGGGAATTCGAGCGGCTGAGACATTTTCGCCGCATTGACACTGAGTTCAGTATCTACAACACAAAGAAAAAGAAGTTACAGCAAGAGTGGTAGTGCGTTTCTCGATACCTGTAAGTGGACACAGCCTACGAAAACACGACCAGCACTGAAAATACCATGGGAGGAAGTTAAGCCTTTGCTTTGCATATAAAAATTAAAACACAGAATCGTTTGGCGGGCTTTCTCACAGTCGGGTCCTTTCACGTCTCAGCCGCCTATAAATTTCCTTAGCGCTGATCATGGCTATAGGCAGTATTGCGATACAAGAGTATCGCGATAGTATTTAGAGAAACTTTTGCGCGCCTGTATTTCTGTATATTGCGATACTGTGTCGGACAGGGGTATCTATTTCGTTACTTTTTTGTCACAATTGAGCAGACGTGTCTGAAAGAGGAAAAGACGACCTTTCTTTAGGCCATGCGAAGGTGCCCCCTCCCCAGTCTTCAATATGGAGACACTACTTGAGCTTTTGAACGGTCAGCACATACCACGTGAAGTGGAAGTATTACATTATACTTATAGATGACCCCAGAAGTGGTATCGCTGTGCTGCAGGATTTCCCTGACATCGAAGCGGCATTTCTCCTCATCCGATGGGGTAGAGCAGAAAATCATTTCTTGTTCTCTAGTCTTGTGCTGAGGCCAAAGTTACGCTAGCCTAGAAGACACTGAGAAGCAGCTTTTGCTTAGGTGGAATTGGAACCTTTCCAGAAAAAAGAAATGTGTGTAAATAAACGGATAGTTTCTCTTAGCTCATTGGCGTTGGTTAGTGCTTCGAGCGATATGCTTGGCTTGCAAGTTTCAATGCATCCTTCATAATATTATGCTGCTCTTTAGTAGATGTCCAGTGCGGAGCATCAGCACCCACGCAATAAAAGTATTCCGGTTTCTGTTAATTTTGCACCTGTATTTCTGCATCTGCATTCCGAGATACCTCCTTCGTCTTTTGAAAAAAGTGTCGCCGAAATATTTCGTTACGGCAAAGGCAATTGAGTGCATCTCAGTATCTGTAGTTAGGACTTCCAGCACATGTATTCCGGTATCTGTGTTCCAGAATACTTTTCTGAGCATTTTGTCCAGTCCTGGCGCTGAAGAGGAATTTGGCTGTCTTCAATACATTCACTAAATATACCTTTAGTGTAAACCGCCACACAGACCACCATTGCGAAACTTGAGTTAATAGACGTTCATTTTAGAGACAGTGATCACAAATTTAGGCCAGCAAACCGTCAGCAACAGCTTTCAGCCCAGGTCTCGGCAACAAGAATACGTCTTGTGTACCTTTTTTACTCGATTCGTTCCCGCACAATGCCAGAGTCGTTTCGTTTTTTCTAATCCATTGTCTTATTATCCATTGTCTTCTGAAATTGCTGCGCAAAAGAAAGAAAGAAAGAAGAAAGAAAGAAAAGAAAGAAAGAAAGAAAGAAAGAAAGAAGAAAGAAAGAAAAGAAAGAAGAAAGAAAGAAAGAAAGAAAGAAAGAAAGAAAGAAAGAAGCGGCACCAGCAGTGGGAACAAATGAAGCTTGCATGCCCACGGAATAAACGGCCTGTTTCACTAAAATATGCAGGACCACCTAGGGGCCACTGTCGCATCCCTGCGCACGCTTAAGCAAATACGGTAACGCAGCGTAATTAAGCGACCTCGGCTCGCTAAGGCGAAAACGCAAGCACACTTTAATCTTCATCAGCGGGCATGCGTGCAACTCCAACCTATTCGTTGCGGCTTCCACGGCTTGACGGGCGTTCGCTAAGCAAGACGCAGTGGATACGAAGAAGGTCCACAGCTTTCCTCTTCCCTCTCCTACGAGCATTTCGCCCCCTTATATTACGCCCACGAGCGCGCAATCTCGGTCATATACCTCGGTAATAACAATGATAATCGATCCTCTGGGCGTCGTTGGGTAACTGAAGGTGAATAAGGCAAACGGTGCGCCCGCTGACACGCAATCGGTCGGACCAGGTCACAAAAGCTCGAGTGCTTCCCGCACGCCTTCTCAATAGTGAGCGTTCGA
>CM023482.1:152275784-152472559 GCA_013339685.2 Hyalomma asiaticum
CCAGCCCCGATCTAGGCGGATAGGTGAAATAACGCGAACCGATGCCTATAGTCTCTTTCAGTAGTTCCGTGCAGCACTGTGGAAGCTACAGGCCCTTCGGCCAATCAGGAGGGGAAACGCGTGTTAAATGTATCCACCCACGCCGTGGCATCTGCCAATAGTGGGCGCTGCAGGGGCAGGATCAGCCTCGGAAAGAGGAGGAGGACGATGCAGCGGGGTCCACTATTGGCTGTTGTGGCTGGCTGGTGCGTTTCCGAACAATGACATCCCGTCTCGCCTCGGAAGTTGGATGAAAGCAGCGCTTGCTCAAGTAAACGTTTATTATCTCTCTGTTCCCCCTATCGCTAATAGAGAGCTTTAGTGCAGCTTAAGTTGCGCCCCGCTAAACGCTAAAATTTAGCGGGGTCAGACTGCGCATGCGTACGCACGCTATTCCAGCTTTGCGTTTAGCGATCGCTCGCTATTTTCCGAATTTAGCGGAGACGCAAAACGCTCGCTAAGTTTGTTTAGCGCGAAGAACATGGCGGCTCCCTACAAATGACGGCTGCCGTTTCGCATCTGTCGTGTAGTTTTGCTGCTTGTGGGACTAGCTGATTCACAATAAATCATGTGGCTGTTTTCGCTTCGAGAAGACAACGATCTTTTCGCTGTGGATTCTAGTTTGGCCACATTACACATGCACAACGAATCGAAACTCTGCCTCGTCAGACTACAGCAACACTTGTGCTATTATTATTGCACGATGTTCCTTTTAATAATTCTTTTTGCGCTTGCATTGCTCTTTAAGTTACTAACAACGGCCGACGGTTTTGACGCTTTCACTATTCGCATTTAGATGGCGCAGCGAAGGTTTGCGTGCCTTCAGTTGTGCGGCGCGTCGTCGTCTCGCGCTATACTAAAGAGCTATGGAACGCTATCGAATAGCACTCCGCAAAAATTTAGCGAGCGTGACTCGCAAACGCTAACGCAAAAATTTTCCGCAATACTAAATCTACCTAATGTTAGCCCAGTCGCGTGCATCACTGCGTAATAGCCCCAGTACGCTATAACGTAGTAATGCACGAGATCATCGGTGGCGATAACGTTCGCGCATCTAGGTATAGCCCACGAGCCGTTGGAGAGCTCCTGCAGAAAGATTTCGCGTTATCCTGCTGCCACGTGACTGGTTCACCTAATAGCGCGCGAATAATGCCCAACAAGGTGCAAAATTTTAGCAAAGGATCGTAATCTTTGCGTACGGCGGCGTTGTTGTTTACGGGTACGTTAATAGCTACGCGCACCACAAACGCGCACATGCACCTGTAACCAAGCAACCCAGAAAAAAAAACAGAAAAAAAAGTGAAGGAAGGAAGAGGCATGAAACGAGAGTGAATGAGTGTTGATTCTTGTGATAAGCACCGATCCACAATGATGTATGTGGCATTTTTTATGTCTCACTATCTGCGTGAGTTCGCGTGAAATCTGAGTAAAGTCTTTTCTTTCTTTCTTTCTTCTTTCTTTCTTTCTTCTTTCTTTCTTTCTTCTTTCTTTCTTTCTTTCTTTCTTTTCATTTTATAGAATTTCTTCCATAGCACAGTGTGTTTAGACCTTGCATTTACGTTAGCACATGGACGACATGGAGGGTCCGCCCCTTATGTTGAGCTGTACGGCGTCCAGTTGTTGATTAAACTTTGAACCGTGGCAGTTGTTTGTTTGTCGCCACTAACACTTTTTTGTCTTTTCCTCGGAAGCATCATAAGCATTGGTTAGCTATAGTATTGTATGCGTCGACAAAACGCGCTAGCCTCACAGCCTCTGAAGTTTACTAAAAACAAAATAAGCCTCACAGCTACATGTTTGTCGCTTTCTGTGTCTGTCCTTTCTCATCACTCTGTTTAACCATGAACTGTCACCACACACCTAAGATATATAGCAAGCAGTGCGGGGTGTAGAAGTGCGTTGCCTTTTGTATGTTTGCAACATTTTTTCTCTTGGATACAGAACGGACGCATTTCAGAAGCTTCAATTCACACTCGTGAAAACGAGTATTCAGACGGAACACAGCGGTTCCGTGCTTCAAGTTTATTTGTACTTCCAGATTATTTCAGTTTATTTGTACTTCTGTTGGTGGAGAGCTCCAGAAATTTCGACCACCCTTCTGTGGATCTTTTAACCGATACGCACATTGCACGGGCCCTTGCATGTTCGCCTTCGTGGAAAATGCGACCGCCGCGGTGGAGTTCAAACCCGTGTCTTTCGGTCCGCAGTTGAGCACAGCTATACAACCATGGCGGACATCCAGCATGTTTCTTCTTCCCTTCATTTCCGTATTTTTAAAAAAAAGAAAAGAACGTCTCTCACCTTAGAGAGACGCCTCTGACCACCGACCGGCAAACACTTCTGTTTGCAATAACAATAATGAAAATTGTTTGTTTCATTGCATATATGACGACCTTGGAAATTCGTGAATATCGATCAAGCACGAACCACCTTTATGTCGATACTTAACAAAATTCTATACGTGAGATCGAATACCGATCGCATTTTGGATGGAGGATAAATGCTTGAGGCCGCTGTACTGTGCGATATAGGGTGCACATCAAGGAACCACAGCTTGTCGAAATTTCCGTAGCCCTCCACTAAACTGCGAGCCTTACAATCATATCGTGGACTCGGCATGTAGAACTCCAGCTATTATTATTACCTAATAACTTCGCAGTATCCGTTATTTCTTGCTTGTTAGGCAGAAAAGAAATGGAATTATAATTTACTGACCGTTCCTATCCCAATAGCGCCAGCATGTGAAGATGGCAATAAACCGCCCCAATAAAACTTCATACTAGTGTCAGACAAAATACTTCGGTCACAGTGCTCATCTCGTCGCGAGTAACGCATATGACAGTAGTTTCCTCGAAGAAAGAAAGGCAGACTTCCTTCTTTTCTTTCTTTTTTGTCAGGCTGCATGTGGCTTTATTTTCTTCATCAGGTAGTTGATTCCTGCTTGTCTAATTTACCATCTGGTTCAGAAAAAAACAAAGAACAATGGGCGCTTACTATTCTTTCTTCATCGTGTGGCAATGATGCGAGAGTTTATCCGGCTAATGTTCTGCGGGCGCACCGCTCCTATTGTCTCAGAAACGCGTTCGTTAGGCCACGCACATGTGTTCGTGTTTGTATGCATATAGGCACTGGTGGACGTTGTCGTATTCCTTGAATACAAGTGTAAACACGTTACTAAGGGCGGCGATGCAGGCTTGTTGGCATGTCATTTTAAGGTTATAGGCAAAGAACGAGGACACACACAGAGAGGAGACAACTGACGACACGTATCGCTACGTGTCGTCAGTTGTCTCCTCTCTGTGTGTGTCCTCGTTCTTTGTCGCGTTCTTACAAACTTAAACGCTTTAACATATGCAGACTTTCTGGGGTTTTGTTGCATCATCCGTTACTACAAAACGTTTGCTTTTGGAGCAGTTTGAAACCGCTTCGTCTAAATGCTTCTTTTCTTCTTATAACTATCTTATAACTATGAAAACTCCCTATAGTGTGGAAGTAGTGCTTTTACCATCTATGCTGCAGTTTATTTTTCGAAACTAGAGAACTTTCACAAGTGTCTTTCTTTTTATTAAATGTATTTAAGGATGTGTTGGTGTCTATGTGTGGCGTCAGCTACTCTCTTCTTAAGCTGTAGTTACCGTCAGAAATATGTCAATTCACAAAAGTGAGCAAATAAGCGCACAGACAAAGACATACTCAGAGTCTTCAGGAAACTAGAGGAAACTATAAAAAAAAAACTGTCAAAGGCATGTCCCGCGGTAAAGCAGCTGGTGAAGATGCTAAGCCCATTCAAAGTGGTACTTACATTTATTTCGGCGAGACGTAGTTATTGGTGTTACGGGATCCAGTCACAGAAACGCCGCGATTGAACCAGGGTAACGTAAGGAGGAAAGTAGAAGAAAATAATGCCACCACACAAACACACGCAGCAGTTGCAGCACGGTAACGGAATCTTCGCCAGAAACGAAGGATGAGCCGGCCGCCAACACTTGACTACACTGATCCACCTCCAACCACGCAAACGAGCTTCGCTGCCTTTGCTTCGCGTCTCCGCGTGTTTGCGCCAGCCTGCGCCCTCTCGCCTCATCCCCCGGCGACCGGCGAGAAGGAGCCGACATTCTGGCGCCTCCCTCCCGGCCCCATTGCAGCTGGCGACATCTCGGCGCCCAGTGATTGCGCCGACGCCCGCAGACGCTTTGAGCATGCCCTGCGTTTTTATCTCCGGTGGAGGGATGGGGGGGGGGGGGGGCGGTATTCTCCCACGTCTGCTTACCGTCTTGCGTAGGACGTTTCGAAGACGGATTCATTGTCCCTTGATGTCGCTGCCGCTTAGTCGCGTGGCTGACGTCTTTGAGACGTCAGCCACGCGAACCAAGACGTTAATCCCACAATAAACGTCTTTTTGGTCTTGTGTGCTAGCTGGGGGGACTGTGTTCGCCACTATCTTTGCTGTAGATGTGCTTGCTGTGTTACTTTACTTTTGTACTTTTAATTGTTGTGACATAATATCCAACTATACAGCAGCAGCCCTGCGAGACGTTTCCCGTTAGATTCTGAAAGAGAAATTAAGGGGACGGCGGCCCGATACGCACGGGGCTATTTGCCGTGATAAATCACCGCTTCGCCTCGTTCCAGCTCTTGCTGGTGGATTACAGTTCACACGTGCGTTGGTGTTCGACGGGGCAGCGGGCGTGCTCATCGATAATCGGGACCGTTTTCTATATGGCCTGTCTGTGACGGATCCCCACCTCCGCAGTTACATTTACTGCGTCAAAAGCCAGTCACGTCTCTGGGTGTGTGTCTATGTTATTACGCAGGGTAATTGTACGCATAATCGAGGTACCGGTTACCGGCTGAACTATAGGTATCACGCTGTGCGCTGTATATTGGGAATGATATTTGGTTACCCTTCCGCATCGCTGTGGATGATAAGCTGGAGAGTGAGGACAGGAGTGACAGAAGGAAAAAAGTATACTTGAGTGCACAAGATACGTGCCTACTTTGCTGTCACACGCCAGGGGAGAAGGGAACAGAATGAGACGACAGAGAGCAGTTGGATATATAGCGAGAACACGAGTTTAGCCGGAGCGCACACTGTATACCGTGATGTTCTCGTACTACATTTTTCCTCGCTTCTATATGTTTCGATAATTGTCTGTCATGCTGCTACCTCAGTAACTCAAACCGATAAAGACAACCCTCTCAATGCAAGTGAGATTACCCTCAAAAGATGAGATGACGGGCGACCATCCTGCTGTCACTTTCGCGGATATTATGTCAATACTCGCTGAACGCCAGTCAGCACACACCCTCGATAAAGCTTGGCGGCTTTAACCACGTTATCTAACAGGGCGATAACTAGTAAGCTGATGCCGTGTTACACTTGTCTGCTGTAAGCCGTTTTCGAGTATAGGTCAGCTGGCCGCGACGGCTGGTTTAATTGTGAACCGTAGCCTCGGGCACCGCTTATGCGAGCAGTAGGCTATGGCTATTTCTGAAAAAGGTGCGTGCAAGCCTGTAAGAAGACAGAGATGACATAACGCAAGCTAAAGCTCGGTGCGTTGCAGCTGCTATAGGAAAATATTCGGGCTTTTTGTGGGTTTCCATTCACCCCTGACTAAACTTTCAAGTCACGACGGCACACATTAACGGAGCGCGGGCCTTCCTCTATAGCCGGCGCGAAGTCCCGCGACGCGAAAACCCAAAGAAAGTTAGCTATAGATGGTAGATGTTGGAACAGCCGAAGTAAGAAAGGCGATATCTAGGGCTGCGCAAATGATGGATGCGTTCGCCAGGAAGTGAAATCTCGGGGCATAGAGGGCAGCGCTTTCAGGCGGGCGAGGATGCACGCGCGCCGTTGTTTTTCTTCGTTGGTCGCCAGCTTCCGGTCTTGACTGCGCTGTCTCTCCCTGCGCGATAAATCACGCGCGCCTCCCTGCAATCTAAACGGGCACTGCTCGCGAGCCGAACGCATGCACTGCACCGTGGCTCGGTGGGCGCGCTTGAATCAATAATTTAGGACGGCTCCCCGCGCGAGAGGGAATAAGGCAGCATTAGGGTATCGATTGAGACGATAAGAGAACACTCGACTTTAATCAACCGAGAGAACAAGCGGTTTTAGGAAAGGTTACTCGACATGGACCACAGCCACGCTATCAACCTAGTAATTGAGAAGTACGCGGAATATAACAAACCTCTTATATGGCGTTTATCGACTACGAGAAGCATTTGACTCGATAGAAATACAAGTAGTTCTAGAAGCTCTACGTAGACAAGGGGTACCTGACATATACGTGAAAACCATCAAAACATATACAAAGATTGCACAGCCACACTACTCCTACATGAGAAAAGCAGAGAAATCCCGATCGGGAGAGGCGTGAGACAGGAGATACGATATCCCCGATGCTATTCACTGCATGTTTAGAGGAAATCTTTAAACTTCTAGACTGGGAAGACAAGGGAATTCGAATAGACGGAGAATATCTCAGCAATTTAAGATTCGCAGACGACATTGTGCTATTTAGCAATGATGGAGACGAACTACAAAACATGATTGATGACCTAAACAGGGAAAGTATTAAAATTGGATTAAGAATGAATAGGCAAAAGACCAAAGTTAATGCTCAATAGCCTAGCTAAGGAACAGGAATTTAAATCACAATGAACCCTTACAATGCGTAAACGAATACGTATACCTGGGACAGTTAATAACAGGAACTCCTAACCATGAAAAAGAAATTCTCCGTAGAATAAGGTTGGGCTGGAGCGCTTCGGAAGGCTTATGAAATATGACTGGAACTTACCGCTCTCACTAAAACGAAAAGTATCAATCACTGCATTTCTCCCGTACCTAACGTACGGCGCAGAACGTGGAGGATAACGAAAAAATAGAGATAAAACTAAGGAGCACGCAACGTGCAATGGCAAGAAAAATGTGGGGGTAACGCTAAGAGATAAAAACGAGCGGACTGGATCAGAGAACAGGACAGAATAGCGATATATTTATATCAATTAAAAGAAAGAAGGGACCTGGGCAGGACATGTCATGAGGAGGAAGATAACAGCATGGACAGTAAGAGCAACGGAATGGATACCAAGAGGGGAAAACGTAACAGAGGCAGGCAAAAGATTAGATGGAGCGATGAAATTAAAAGTTGCAGGCATAAAGTGGAACAACTCGCTCGGGATAGGGGGATTGGAATCGTGGGAGAGGCCTTCGTCCTGCATTGGACCTAACAGGCTGCGCTGCTGCTGCTGATGATGTGATGATAACTCTTCAGGAAACTAGAAAGTCATAGAATGCAGATGTTCACACAGCAGCACCGTCCAGACAGTAGAGTTCAACATGTTCACATAGTGATTATTGATCAGTTCAAACTGTCTCTTAATTGCTTTCACCCACAACAGACATGTCCACAGCAACGAATAGGGCAAATAAAGATGCTCGAAATTTGTAACTGACACTACCCGTTTACCCCGTAATAATAGCAATGCGAGCTATAACTTTAAATTTTTAGTATCTTCGCGATACATTTTGAGCACTCTAAGAATGCACTAATGCAATTGCTGCGACATTTTTCTCTGTTGGCCAAGACACGAATGTTCGTATAATGATAGCTGTCGTCTATCCAGATTACTTAATGTCTCTAGAAGCCTTTTACGTGGAGAAAGATATTTTCTACAGCGAATAAAAAGATGTTCATTGTCTCATCAACCTCTTTTCATGAGCAACTACATATAGCAGTATCTATAGTACCTATAGTCGTAGCCCATGGATTACTATTTTGACAGATCGGCTAAACCCAAACAGAATATTAAACCTCATTCTAGGATCACGTTAAATAACTGGGAGCTCTGTGCATCTTACAAACCAAGTTTCCTTGGACAAGCGTCTGCATTGGTCAATTAAAAAAGCATAGTGCATCACTCGCCGCTAGAGATAAGAGTGGCCTATCGCTCTTTGATGCGCGCAAAGCTATTATACGCACTGTACCTTATTTTTACGGTGCTCCTCTTGAAATCCACACCGATGATCGTCGTGCTGCATTGCTCACCCAAAGTTAAGCTTGTATAGGTCTGTTTGTTTCTGTGAGGGTGCCTAATGCGTGTATGCGCCACTCGACCGTTTCGTGCGTTCTGTGTGAACGCTGACAGCGCCGATGCACGTTTAAGCGGCCCGGAGCGATGTTATTCAGTAATGTTGCTCGCTACAGATCCGGGATGCACAAACTTGTTAACACTGCAGACAAGAAATCGCAAACATTAGCAGCAGCACCTCAGCTATGAAGGCCATATTTCTGTCATCTAAATGCGCACAATTCTAGAATTACGATCGCCCCGCCACGGTGGTCCAGTGGTTATGGCACTCGGCTGCAGATCCGAAGGTCGCGGGATCGAATCCCGGCCGCGGCGGCTGCGTTTCGATGGAGGCGAAATGTTGAGGCCCGTGTGCTGTGCGATGTCAGTGCACGTTAAAGAACCCCAGGTGGTCGAAATTTTCGGAGACCTCCACTACGGCGTCTCTCATAATCAGAGCTGGTTTTGGGACGTTAAACCCCACAAAACAACAGCATAGAATTACGATCTAGAAATTGCCATTGATCATTTACTATCTTTCCTTTAAAAATTGGCTTATGATGTTCAAGCTTTTCTGATACGTGGATTGAGCAAGCTTGCTGCATCATACCGGATGACCAATAGCGGAAAATGTCTGCATATACAATGAACGGCGTATATATACTTGTGGTGGCAGCTTTCGGAGCAAGTCCTGATTCTGCAGAACATGTACTTACTGGCTTACTGGCTTACATGGCTTACTAACGATGAGCTGGAGACATAAATCAGCAAACTGAATCCCTGTAAATGAACAGAAGAGACGTGACACGTGTTGCTTCTGGAATTAGCGACTGAAAAGATTGACCTATATGTTTGCGTAGGCATTGTCGTCCTCCTTTTTTCCTTGCGACATACACAATGTCTGTAAGACAAATATATCGTAAGAGCATACACTATACTTGGACGAGTTCTAGCTACCAAGCGGAATAAAAAAATCTTTGAAACTTTTGCCTATCCCCACTTGTCCACGCAAGTAAGCTTCTTTGACACACATCTCGTTGCTACGGGCCTTCGCTGTGTCGCAATTTCCAAGATTTGCCTGAAGAGAATGCACCGGGAGCGACATCCGTACAATTAGAATAATTCGCGGTCTCGCTCGTTTACCTGCCCTTGAAGAAAAAGAAGTCAGGGCCGACCTTGGGCGGCGCCGTACGGGAGCGCTCGAGCGCTCTTGTCTGCACGTAAGTGCGCGTCGTGCATCCCGAATACGCTTCTCGCAAAGAAGGCGAAAAATGAAGAAGAAAGGGAAAAAAGAAGCAATGACAGAGATGAAACTGGTCGGAAGCGAAAACGCAACTGCGCATTGCGTACGCGTGCGCACTTTGAGCGCGTATTTTTTCATCTCGAAACGACTATTCGGTGAGTGGTCACGCATGCGAGCGCCTATGATTGCCCCCCGCTCATGTGATCATGTGACGGCCGTGGGGCGCGGTCGTCATGATCGCGCGCTGCTACCGCGCTTGGATGGAGACCATGGCAACGGGATGCGCCGCAGACATCGCGCAACACGGGATATGACGTCCACAGGAAAAGGAGCGGCAGACCAACGTTAATCTCGCTGTGGTTCGGAAAGGTTGTGCACGCGCTAGCTTGTCACTTAATGATAGTAAAGAGAGGCACCGAGCTGAGCGCTGCCGACGAGGGGTTCCAGAAAACTCTTTTCAGGGATATACGGCGCTGTCGACACCCAAGAGAGGCTCGTAATTATAAATATAATAACGAGGTTAGGTTAAATCAAGAGTGGTGGTCCTAGGCGGATTTTGTGAACAGAAATTATGAGGCCACTGTTTTACGCAAAGTGAAAAATATGTACATAACGGAATAAATTGTTTCTAGTCGGCTTTCCTGACGTTGGACGCCAGGACACTTGCCACGACGCAGCTCACTTGCGCTAGAACGCAGTCACCACACTTCCGCCACGAATCGGGTTATAGTGTTGTGATATGTGCTGGGGAGATGGGTAGTCAGTGAAACGTTTACTTATAACATTTTCTTTTCCTGCCGAGCTCATTCTCCTATAGAGCAGAAGTAAGCAACAGCACAGACGTAAAATGCTTCTAAGATGCACGGAAAATGAACGAGAGGTTGTAACATATTGCTTTCAATGTAGCGTGTGTCGGATGAGATACCGGAGAAGGTGACTAGTGGGGAACTGCTGTCATTGATGAAGTGGTTGGGGCGTGGCGCTGCTGTCCACAATGTCAACGGTTCGTTACCGGATACGCTCATGTGCCGTGCTTTGTGTGAACGTTATAGTGAACGCCATGTAGTCAACATGAATACGAAGGCATACGTCACGATGTCCTTCATTTGTGACTGTGTAATGTTGAACGTCACATGCGATTTAGTTTGAATTCTGCTGTGGTGGCTGATATGACCAGCTCAGGTCTCTCTGTCTGTCAACTCGTAAGAGGCGTAGTCATTCCTGTGTCTCTCGAAATAAGCCATACAGTATGTCACCCTTTCATTTGGTGGAGTGAAGTTCGATCGTTGCTTACTTGAGCCAACAGGAACAAGACGGGCCAATAATCCTTATAACGGGTGGTATATAGCAGTGACAGAAAAAGTGCCACGAGAAGGGAAGCGCGATCTAGGATGGTAAAGTAGGTCGTGTGATTATGTTAGGTTGTTTGCAGGCATAAGTGCAAGTACCTGGAGGTCGTTGGGAGAGGTTTTTGTTCCACAGTTTCCGTAGATATGATGATGCCGATGATGATCCAACAACCTTCAACCCATCTTAACTGACGGCAGCGACGTGTGAGCCCTGCGTAGTTGGTATTTTACAACTGTTTTTTTCACGATCAAGTAGACATCGTGAAAGGAGGGGAAGGATCGACGGATACAAGCGCCACTCTCCGTAGTTACTGTTCCGCGCTTTCGTGCGATGTGGTCCAACAGTGATCACTGTGTCATCCGCTGGTCACAAGCCGCAATAGTGCGGTGGCTCCGCAGCCGAGCTCGTGGTCGTGGTTTCAGTGCCAGCCGCGAGCTCAATTGAGGCGAAATGAAGAAATGCTTATGAACATTGATTTAGGCATACCTTAAAGACGCCTCTTGTAGTCAACATACTCTTGTAGTGCCCCTCCATGGCTCACCCCACAATCTAATCACAATGTGGGCACAATGTCAGAAAAATGGACTCTGTGAATAGTAGAGAACACTTTGGAAAGCGAGAGGGCACTATATAATATGCTGGGATTTACCGTGGCTCGTGCATAAATAACGGACGCATTAGGTCCTTAGATCAAGCTTTCGGCGTCCGGGGACTGTGTTCGCCACTATCTTTCTGCTGTAGATGTTGCTTGCTGTGTTACTTACTTTTGTACTTTTAATTGTTGTGACATTAATATCCAACTATACAGCAGCAGCCCTGCGAGACGTTTCCCGTTAGATTCTGAAAGAGAAATTAAGGGGACGGCGGCCCGATACGCACGGTGCTATTTGCCGTGATAAAATCACCGCTTCGCCTCGTTCCAGCTCTTGCTGGTGGATTACATTCTGCACACGTGCGTTGGTGTTCGACGGGGCAGCCGGCGTGCTCATCGATAATCGGGACCGTTTTCTATATGGCCTGTCTGTGACGGATCCCCACCTCCGCAGTTACATTTACTGCGTCAAAAGCCAGTCACGTCTCTGGGTGTGTGTCTATGTTATTACGCAGGGTAATTGTTACGCATTAATCGAGGTACCGGTTTACCCGGCTGAACTATAGGTATCACGCTTGTGCGCTGTATATTTGGGAATGATATTTGGTTACCCTTCCGCATCGCTGTGGATGATAAAGCTGGAGAGTGAGGACAGAGTGACAGAAGGAAAAAAGTATACTTGAGTGCACAAGATACGTGCCTACTTTGCTGTCACACGCAAGGGGAGAAGGGAACAGAATGAGACGACAGAGAGCAAGTTGGATATATAGCGAGAACACGAGTATAGCCGGAGCGCACACTGTATACCGTGATGTTCTCGTACTACATTTTTCCTCGCTTCCTCGCTTCTATATGTTTTCGATAATTGTCTGGTCATGCTGCTACCTCAGTAACTCAAACCGATAAAGACAACCCTCTCAATGCAAGTGAGATTAACCCTCAAAAGCTGAGATGACGGGCGACCATCCTGCTGTCCACTTTCGCGGATATTATGTACACATCTAGCTCGCTGAATGATGGCCATGTACAGCAACACACTTCCCTCGAGGTTATAGTATTGAGCTTGGCGTGCTTTAACCACGTTATCGTTAGGAAGAACGCCGTAGCTGGCGACTCCGCCTTTATGTAGCTAGGGCTGTTTCTGAAACAGGTGCGTGCAAGCCTGTAAGAAGACAGCAGATGACATTAACGCAAGCTAAAGCTTCGGTGCGTTGCAGCTGCTATAGGAAAATATACGGGCTATTTTGTGGGTTTTCCATTCACCCCTGACCTAAACTTTCAAGTCACGACGGCACCACATTAAACGGGAGCGTCGGCCTTCCTCTATAGCCGGCGCGAAGTCCCGCGACGCGAAAACCCAAAGAAAGTTAGCTATAGATGGTAGATGTTGGAACAGCCGAAGTTAAGAAAGGCGATATCTAGGGCTGCGCAAATGATGGATGCGTTCGCCAGCAGCCGGGAAGTGAAATATCGGGGCATAGAGGGCAGCGCTTTCAGGCGTGCGAGGATGCACGCGCGCCGTTGTTTTTTCTTCGTTGGTCGCCAGCTTCCGGTCTTGACTGCGCTGTTCTCTCCCTGCGCCATAAATCACGCGCGCCTCCCTGCAATCTACACGGGCACTGCTCGCGAGCCGAACGCATGCACTGCACCGTGGCTCCGGTGCGCTTGAATCAATAATTTAGACGGCTCCCCGCGCGAGCGGAATAAGGCAGCATTACGGGTATCGATTGAGACGAAAAATGAATGTCTACATTGTAATGTCCTCGCTGAAGGTGTATATCGTGTTTTACGATGGTTCCTTCCTTGCAGAAACCACCACCACATATTCTCGACGAAGACGAAGATGGACGCTGCAACGCTGCATCAACAAGCCCGAGCTCCCCATATTTTTCTTCTTTACTTCTTGGGCTCAATACTTTCGCAGTGAAAATGAGAGTATACAAGAAAACCACAATAACGTACAGGTATGCGGTACGCACCATACAAGAGGGAAACACGCGAAGTTTCAGAATACACTCGCGTTCAACTGTGCCACGCGCACAAAATGAGCCTCCGATTTTGCTCTTGGTAGACGTTCGGAAACGGCAAATCATGTCGAGGCGCGAAAGTCTGCATGATTGTCGCGGCAACACGCATTTCAAACGAGCTTTACTGCGCGCTCTTTAGCGAGCCAGTCGTTGTGCTCAGCTGGAAAGAAAGATTATCCACCGGCTGATCTTATATTGAGGCGCGTACGATTGTGAGGACAGAGTTGGTCCTTGTGCCTACTATACTCTCCCGCGTTGTTTTCTTGCGCTAAACCATAATATATATCTATATGGGAAGTTCCAGTTTTCCCACCTGTCTGTGCTGCATATTTGGCATGTATCTGAGACTGTGTGCACGTGCGCGCTTTCTACCATCGAAAACTAGCATCACGTAGTTCTTGTTCTCGAAAACAGGACGTAAATGCGGATCTGCTAAAAGGTATTAACAGACTTGAGGCGCATAATTCTTTAGCAGGCGCCGCATCGTCGAGGTAACCTGAGAATTATATGGTCTCGTCGCCTCGTAAGTTGGTTTCATGTTTAGGCCAAGATTTGCGATGTTTCGGCGCCTCGTAGTACTCATGAAATACCGTCCACTTCAATCATTGTATACAAGGGCGCAGACATTGAAAAGTTGGACAAAGCGCACCCTATCGCCGGTGTGTGCGGCGCTACGCGGAGAGGTAGAAGCGCAGTGGATATTTTTCGTCTGTAATGACTGTCCCGCTCTTTTACTTGGCGCTTGTCTGAATTATGTGCAGTGTAGTGCAGGCTTGGCGTAATGTCTAGCTCACTAGACGGACGGACGGACGGACGGACGGACGGACGGCAGGCGGTTGACGACCAATTTCAGGTCAGACTCAGGGCTCGAGGTCTAATACTACAGCGCACGAAGTGCTTCGCACTCGGCTATACGATAATTTCAAACGCTGCGAGTGCACGTGTCTCTGCAATGTACCGGAGAGCCCCACAATGGTTCGCGAAACGTGAAACTTCTAGTGACGATCGACCGAGCGCAACTCGTAAGGCGACCTGGAATTCCGGTGTCGGTTTACTCGCCCTCGACGAACTGTCGTCGCCGTCGCCCAACCCGGCGCTTCTCTGCAGTTTGCGGCCATCGCAACGATGACGGATGAGTTGCCTGGCCGCGGTGCCTCGAGATGCCTTTGCTGCGTGCGCGAAAGACGGTCGGTTCTGATACATCTTCATTGAGCTCTCTTATGCCAATGTAGCCGTCTCGACAAATTGTTAGAGATGGCACAGGCGATGGTCTTCTGCTGCTTGAACAGGCTCACCTTATGTCATAAGTGTTTGCTTACGCTATCCTAGTATTGAGCACGACTTCATGGATGCAACTTGACTATGGAAACGCTCTTTCTGCGATGAACGCTTTACCAGCTCTCAAAGAACGAGAAGGCGCCCTCGCCCGCGAGTGACAACGCTGACGCAGGCAGCGTCTGCTAGCGAGTTTCTTGATTGAAAAAAACCGACTGCTCGCGCTGCACAACCGTTCACCAGCCATCCCATATATATATGCACTGGACCTTGACCTGCAATGTAGTGCCGGTGGGAGATTTTTCTTGTGCGTACTAGAACCATAAGGATTCGCAGCGTGCGCGTTGACTAAAAGTAATCCGGTACTTGGCACGATCTACGACGTGGAAGTGATTGATTGATTTGTGGGGTTTAACGTCCCAAAACCAGTTCTGATTATGAGAGACGCCGTAGTGGAGGTCTCCGGAAATTTTGACCACCTGGGGTTCTTTAACGTGCACTGACATCGCACAGCACACGGGCCTCAACATTTCGCCTCCATCGAAATGCAGCCGCCGCGGCCGGGATTCGATCCCGCGACCCTCGGATCAGCAGCCGAGTACCGTAGCCACTAGACCACCGTGACGGGGCGACGTGGAAGTGCAGGGACCTCATAAACACCAGGAGCATAAATGACAACGCGTGTGTTATAAATGACAACGCGCGTGTCTATAATAACGTTGTCGTTGACGTCCATAGTTTTAATTAAATGACGGTGCTCTTGGGCTATATTGAGTGCACTGTGCGAGTCCTTGACAATTTAGTAATTTACTGCACTTTATATCTTTCATCTTTCTATTCCGCTTTCCCAATCTCCCAATGCAGGGTAGCCAACCGGACGCCTTCCGGTTAACCTCCCTGCCTTTCTGTTTACTTCCTCCTCTCCCCCTACTGCATTATATATTAAATATGACACAAAACAAATATGAAATTAACGGTGCACACACCGTTCATTTCATATTTTTGGACGCACGCGCGAATACACATGCGTCTTGCAAGTGTGTCCCCCGTCCTAGCACATTGTGTTCGTTTGAGTCACCTACTGCACTGCTGAGAAGCTATGGCGCTGCACTGCTGTTCACGGCGTTAATGTGCAAAGCTGGGCAATTTGGTATGAGTTCATTATAAAAACAGCGCAAAAACGTGAAAGTAAAACAGGACAGCCCCTGTCTTGTATTCGGCATTTTTTTATCGTATTTTTGCGCTGTTTTCAAAAAGAGTTCACAGGATCGCTCACAGTCCGTGGTGGACACATTTTGATACGAGCAATATGCACACGAAATTACAATGACGCTTCGTTCTGAGAACGCTCTTTGGGCGCAAGCGCAGGGGTGCCGTCCGCTTCCCGTGCGTCGCTCGTACAACGCCTTAAAAAAACTTTGATTGTGCGTGAGTGTGGTAGTCTTCTTCGAGAACGGGAGGCTTCTGAGGAACGTATACCGCGATGCTTGCGACAATGTGGGTGCATTGCAGAACACGGCGTAACTTACAGCGATTCCTCCAAAGTGTGAAACCCGTCTCGAAACCCAGGGGAGTGTTTTCCGCGGAGCCCGCAAGCGCACGGGAGAAAAGAATGCCCGGCTTGACGTGAGAGCCAGGACTATCTTCAAAAGGTATTTTATCGATTACCCGTTTGGATACGTGCGCTTTTTCATTCTTTAGCCTTGGTGTTGCTTTGCCGGAGGTGTTGCTATGGCGTTGTCTAAGAGGAAACTGGAGAACTTCAGTTTCCCGTGGACTGATTAATGGCTAATAACAACAACGGATGAATCTTTAAATACGTGCAGAGAAAAACGTTGTGGAGAAATTTCGAAGGTTCTTTAATCTGCACTCAAGTCGAAGTACATGGGCCTTTAGCGCATTGCTTCGATCAAAAATGTATTACGCAACTTCCACAGCCGGGATGGAATGAGCACGCTGCAGGTTAGCAATCAATAATACCGCTGGAACACCGAGGCGGACTGCTTTTTCGCGTTTACGGATACCGGAGCCGCTTACGAAAATATAGGCTGTTCCAGAAGTTCCGTGCAGCACTGAAGAAGCTACAGCCCTCTTCGACCAATCCGGAGGGCGAACACATGTTAAACGTGTCCTTCCGCGGCTTGTCATCTGCCAATGGCGGGCGCTGCAGTGGCAGCTGCAGTCCTGGAACGAGGAAAACGAAGCGGGGTGTGCGTATCCGAACAATGGCATTTCGTCTCGGAAGAATGCTGCACTCGGTGGCCTCGTAGCCTTGGCTCTGCTGCACGGAACTCCTGAAACAGGCGATAGCACAACTGGCAGCGATACCTTGCAGCCTTTTGCCTACAACTAAAGTGCATTTGATTTTCTCTTCAGTCGCGTCGGTGTTCTAGTCGAAAGGGAAAAATAACGAGATCATTGTGAGTTAATTATCTCCCGTCCAGCGCTTTACACGAGCAATTAACAAAAGTGTACGATCCGCTACAATATTGGCTTTGTGCGTCTCTTGTTGAACTATGCACCACCAGATGTCTCTACCAACTTTGCCTATCACGTGTACATCCCCGGTAATCCGCAAACGTAAAAAAAAGCGAACAAAAGAAAGCCTACGAAAAATCTAAAATTTTCCGCTTTCCCCGCTGCGCTTAGCCTTCGCCCACCGTACAGCTCGCTTCCTTCGCGAGGAATCGCCAGTTTCGCAGACAGGAATGCATGTGCGATTCCGCGTAAAAAGTTTCTGATGCCGAGTTGCGAGTGCATGCTACAGAATCCCAGGTGTGAAAATTAATCCGGTGTTCAGGCTGTGGCGTGCCTCATAACGACATTCCTCTTCTGGCTCGTACAACCGAGGAATTTAATTTTTCGGTTGAATCGCGTTAAAACAACTCAAGTTCTGCTGTGCATTGTTCATTGCGCAGCTTACGGCATCCCCCGTAATGGAGTCGATCAATATGCAACGCTTTTTCTCCCTTCCCCTCTGGATGCTGTCGTTTTCTTTTTTTTTTTTTTTTCTGCCGTGTGTGACGTAAAACGAGTCTGCGTCGTCCGTCTCTCGGCTCATTGTTATTAATGCTACCCGCAGGAAAATGCTTCGCGACCTTGTCCAGTGCTTGAATAAACGATGTGCCGTTCATCGCCTATGCATCCATTGGACAAGGACAGCACGATGAAATCTCGCTGGTCAAGCACTTTGCCTGATAATTGATGTACGTCATCTAAGCTTGTAATGAATCGCACAGAGAATACTGGTGTACTATGTCTATATAATCACATCGACACTTTTCGTCGTGGTATCCCGTGTAAACGCGATGTCAAGTATACCGTGCATTTAAGGCTTAAATTGCTCTTTCACCTCGTTAAGTACGTTTTTCAACAGCTTCATAAAAGCGCGATACTCACGACGTTTTATTGTATTCAAACTACGTTATGGTGCTGTCTTATAGTTATGATGCCTTGACATATTGACATGTGTAGATTCCGCAGCTGACACACTTGCACGAGGCATGGCTGCAGCGATTGGCTACATCACATGACGAGCTTTGATTGCGTACATTCGACAAATGTACGAATATCTTAGCATTTTTCTTAAGGGCAATTTGAGTGGCCCTGCTTTAACGTTTCCGAAACACTGCAGACATAATCAACTTCGCTGTTCGTTTGGATTCTCACAAATCAATAGATTGTGCACGAAACGATGTTGAATGGAAGAGATAAGGCATCGTTAGAGACAGTTTGCAGCGCTGTATAATGGTACGCTCCCACTTGAAAATGAGTCGGAATTACAAACCACAACGATGACAGACGGCAGAGTATAAAGTGCATAAAACGAAAACGCGAGAGGGAGGCCCTCCACTGCGCAGTGACAACTGAGGGGCAAACAGTACGAGAGGCGATGACACAATACGAAGAGTGGTTGCCTATACGTTGTCAACATGATATTGTGACGGAGACGCAAGAGTGATGAAATGATTATTTACAGTGTTGGCGGAAGCGACAAAATGGCTGAAGGCACACACACGCGCAAGCGTTTCAAGAACACTCGTCGTCGTTCTCACTTCGTATAGCTCAACACTTGTCCTCACTGTAATGCTTCGTAACATCACTCCCCCGCGGCGGAAGCGCCGTCACGGCGCTTGCGAAGACGACGAGAAACTAGCAGAGCAGTACGGCTTGAGTCGTGAAACATGAACAACATCGGTCTGCCGCGAGGAGGTCGAAGAGGCAGGGACGAGTGGCGCTATCTCGTAGTTGGCGTCACTAAGCTGGCGCGGAACTTTGTAGGGCCCGGTATAACGGGACAGTAGCTTTTCGGACAACCCGACGTGGCGGCGTGGTGACCAGAGGAGAACGAGAGAGCCCGGCGTGAACTGCACACTCCTATGTTGGCTGTCGTAACGAACTTTTTGCTGTTCTTGTGACAAGGAAAGGCGATCGTAACAATATGAAGGGTCGAAGTGCTACACTGCTTCCATGTGCTATGCATCTCAGCATCGATTTACTACTGCTTTTTCTCGTATTCAGTGTAACGCTGCACGCTGAACTCGCGCATCACGAGTACAGGCGCTTTATCGAAGGGGCACATTCAATCGCTGAAAACCTCGACTCGGTAAAGCTCTCCAGAGAGTAGCACATCGTAGGCACATCCGTCGCCTATAGTACCCTTACGTTCTGAGCCACACACAAACATCCCAGTGCCGGCTGCGGCGGCTGCATTTCGATGGAGGCGAAATGTTGAGGCCCGTGTGCTGTGCGATGTCAGTGCACGTTAAAGAACCCCAGGTGGTCAAAAATTACCGGAGCCCTCCACTACAGCGTCTCTCATAATTAGAGCTGGTTTTGGGCGTTAAACCCCACATAACAACAACAACAACAAACATCCCAGTGACCCTCATCGTTCTAAATGAATGCAGGGACCGAAAATTGCGGCGTGAGCCCATGCCTGGTTGCATCTGTAACGCACAAAACGAATTCAGTGCGCGCTCCTTTTTAGCTCGGTGACGTGTGCGGCGATCTTCAGAGGAGCCCCTGTGTAGCCCCCATGCACACAGCGTTTTTCCACCCCTTCCTTCAGACTTTGCGTCGTGTTCGCGGCATATCGCACGCACGCGGCGAACCGGTGCTGCCGCGTGGCACCTCACTACCACCCCGGTGCTGCCCATCTACGCAGCCCGTTTCATCGCCCTACGTCTAATGGTTTTTTCTCCTCTTTCGTGCCGTCTCGCGTGGCGATAAGCGGAAAAGAAAAATACGAGCAAGCAATGAAAGTGGTTGCGCACGCGCCCGGCCGCTCCCAGGCAACGCCACGCGGCGAAAGTATGGTTGCGCTGCTGCGCCAGCAGATCTTCAATTGAACTGCGCGGCGGCGCGCGCTCCTCTCATATTCAAGCGTTGTAACGCAGGTATGCACGCTTCGTTGACCCTGATAGCATCTCTGAGGGGCCACGACGCGCTTTCGAGCTTTCGTTTTGAACCTGCTGCTCCGCGTTCTTTGCTGCGGCCTCCCCTCCGCGCTTTTTACGTCTCGAAGCACTTTTTCTGTTATCGATGGTACAGCTGGCACGGCTTCTGTGAACGGTAGCGGCGAGACGCCTCGTCTGGTTTCATCGCGATGAATCGTGCTGGTGGAATCATAAACTGGGCGGAATGGTAAATGTGTTAGGTTAGGTTATGTCGCACAAGAATCGCGCCCCTCGAGACTGGTGGCGCTGAACATCTATCTCGTTTGGTTGCGCCTATACGTAACGACTTACAAAAGGCAAGAATCGCTCGAAAGCTCGCAAACTAAACAAAAAAGAAACATTCACATGTGCATGTACGAAGTAACCGGCATTCGCTTAAGGACCGAACACAATGTAGACAAAGAAAAGTGTCGCGTCTACTCATCGCTCGTGTCTGCTCGTGTCTGCTCTCGAGTTTCCTTCTCATCTCCAAGCTTCCACAGCGTAGGTTAATACCGGCAAAATGCAATGGTTGCATACTTCTCGTTTTAAGGATAGTGGTAAGCTACCAGTCATGAGTTCGTAAAGACTACCATATGCGCACCAGCCCAACCTTATTCGTCGGTGGACTTCCTTCACATGGTTAGGCTTTTGCCTTAATAGTGAACCTGCGCGTATGTATTCTTGCACAATTTTTTCTAGTGTCTGCTTCTCTATCGCGAAGTCTTTAGTTTTCCTTCTTATTCTTTTTTTTTTTTCGTCGTGCCACCTAACACTATCTTTGTATTCCGCATGGTCATCTTGAATCATACTACAGCGCTCTTTCGTCTTAGATGCTCGATCATCTGCTGCAATTCGTCGCCATCATTGTTGAAAAGCACGATATCATTCGCAAAGCGTAAGTTGCATTAATCTTTATTCCTACGTCTTCCCAACCTAGATATTGGCTCAAGTGTTTACATATATGTTTCGGTTACTCATTGGCAGCGCAGTGCCTCTGGAACTGCTGCTAACGAGTCGAAGGTCTTTTCGTAGTTAATGAACGCCATATAGAGAGGTTTGTGATATTCAATGAATTTCTCATTGATTTGAGTGATGACATTAAGATGCACGATCTATTTTTTGTAGAGCACCCTTTCCCGAAGCCCTTCCCTCTTGTTCTCCTGGTCGATTAAAGCAATGTGTGGATTCTGTCATATTCGATATTATATTCGTGAATATTTTTGTATGGTGATGAAAGCAGGCTGATTGGCCGGTAGTTCTATAAGTCATTCACGTCTTCCTTCTGATTCATTAACAGAATATTGCCGCTATTCCAGCTTTCTGGTACGTTTCTAGTTCTGAGACATCGCTTGTAGAGAGTTGCAAGTTTCCTAAATATTAAACCTCCTCCGTCCTTGACCAAGTCGGTTGTTACGCCGTGTTCACCGTGGTGGCGGTGGTGAAGAACATTTATCAGCACTATTTACAAGACAGAGACGAGGCCTCAGGGGCCGACCCTGCACAAAACTCTAGGACGGGTTACTAGTCCGGCACCCCTGTGGCTTATCCCGCGGCACGCGCCCTGGCCGCGAGGGTGCTTCTCTTCTCTTTTTTTTTTTTTTTTGGCCCTCCATTGCGGAGCAGGGCAGCCTCCCGGCCCTGTCGCGTATAGAAGGGAAGGTGAGCTGGTCGGGGGACCACCGGATTAGCCTGCGAAAATATTGTCCAGCGCATAGGCTGCCGTCGACGTTACACCACCCAAGAAAAGAACAAAGAAAATCGGCGATTGCCTGACAGACATTACAAATATCTAGCCACAAGTACCTTGGCACAGATATGACAGACTCCAAAACGCTGCTCTGCCACTGCATGCGAGCCGAAGAGTTGCACTCAATTTGCAAGCCACTTGTGCGGACTAACACTATCTTTTGCGCAGAACTGTGCAATCATGTGAAATAAAGGTCACATCGAGTCTGTCTACAACGCCTGACACAATGTTCAAAGATGTATCCCTTGTTGCGCAATAGTGACAACAAACAGTCCCCTCCAATGCAGCAATTCGCTCTCCTGCGCACTTGATCCCAAGTGCCGGGATTTTGTATGCTCATCTTATCGCACGAGAATAATGACGACCGCAAGGGCCAATCTTAATGGATGCGCAGCAAATAGGGATGTCTGGCCAACAGTAGCACTGCCTAAAATGTCAAGACATTTGCGAGGTGGATTGTATACAATCTAAATTAGCAACAAAAATGTATCGAGGAACCCATTTCTAGTTTCACGCAACCATATATGAAACCAGCAGATAATGACTCCAACAAAAACATATTGGTTTCATTAGCATTTTCTAACTGAACCGTAATAACTCCTAGATAAACGGAAAGAACAATTTAAGTGGACAGAAGAAAAACTCGCCGACGGAAGCGACTGAACCCACGGCGTTCGCATTCCGTGTCCGAGGGCGGCCATAGTTCTTCCGTGTGACCGAACAGGTAACGTAAACGTAACGTTTCTAGCTCAACAGAAATTCGTATTTGCCAATGAACTAAACATCTTTTTCCCATCTTAATGAGGCAAACTGATAAAGTAGGTTCACCAAAATACATCGTATAAAAACTTCTCCTATAGTGCATAATCAAGCTTATCATCGCGTCAGCGGCTACATGTTGTCTTATCAACACCAAACGCTGGTAGAAGTATATTGCAGCCATTTCTGTTCGCCTCTCTGGAGATGGCGTTGCAAAGTGTTTCTTCTCTGCAGTTAGCACGTTTTCGGAACCATTGATGTCTCTTTTGGAATCAGGAGACATCATCTGATTAAAAGGCGTTAGCCTAGATTGTCTCCAACCACCGTATCGCTTTCCTCTACTTGTGCAATGCAAATGGTATTGCCATTTATCGCGACAGACGCTGACATCGCCGGAGGAGAAGAGATAAATGCTACTTGCTTATCTTGAGTGGCTGTGACGTCTCCTGCCCACCGCATGATATCGTGACGTGGACCAGAACAATTGAGTGTTCCAAAAGTCGCGTGGCTACTTTCGAGCGTAAAAATGTCTTGCCAACATCGCTGTCAAGATCGCGTGGCTGCTATGCTTTTGAGATATACCCGCGATACAATCCCCAGCACTACAAGCACCGGCTCCGGTGTGTGGCAACCGTCGTTTGCAGCAAGCAGCGTTATCGGAGCTCTCCAGAAACACGGTAGCGAACATTACAACTACAAGATGCAAGAGAGAGCGAGAGGATTATTTTCTCAGGGCGCCTGACAGGGATGTGGATATAGGCGCAGTGACGCGAGAACCAAGCAACGATTGAGCTGTACAACGTCTGTCCTGCTTATCTTTGACGCTGGACTGCAAAGAGTAGGTTTACTTATTTGAGGCTAATTCGTATATATGCATAAATGTACTAAAGCCTGCGCAGATAGCGGGAAGACTAACAAAAGGAAGGAACGACTAGGTGATCACATTTGCGCAGCAAGTCGAGGTCTGTGTAAACTGCGTGTTGCCCGTACGATCTATTCAACATAAACCAAGCTGTAGCAAGAGGAAAATGAATAGACCTCTCCTGGGGTACGTCACGAAAGGGCCGTGACGTCAGCCACGTGACCCTAGCGCGCACGTGCGAACGGTCTGGTTGGCAAAACATTGCAGCGTTCGGCGTGGTTGCATGGTGCCGTACGGGTGAACCGAGTTCGTACTCGTTTGTTTTGTGCGCGTGCACATGGCCGCTTTGACATGGTGGTTAGCTTTTGCGATGGAGGATATGCCAAACGCGCGATAAAAAGCAGTGGCATCGGGTCCTTGTTTTTTTTTTCCTCGATTTCCGAAGTCCAAACTACACAGTGATGGAAAGCCTGGGTGCGAGCTGTGCGCAGTGTAAAACAGCAGCCGTCGGACAGCAAGATGATTTTTGGATTACATTTCATCGCTGGTAGGTGCTAGCCTGTTACCTAGAGCTCCTAGGCGTTTTGTTATTTGTGCTTCCGCAGCATTTGTGAGCATGTATATTTTATCAACTCGGGTGCCCCGTCTCGATTTTCTGAGCTCCCGGAGTGGATAGCTAACGTGTTTGCTAAGAGGACTAGCGTTGAAACACAAAGCAAAAAGTGTGAGCGTTTTGAACGCGCTTTGAAACGGAAGCATTCCTTCAGTAAGCGGTAATTCCGAATGCTGTGCAGATTTTCTCATTTCGCGCTCACTTTGCGTCGGGCTGGCACACCAAAGGAAAATTTTGTTTGTGTTTTCGGACGCGATAGCAGTACCAGTCTCGCCTGTTTTCGACCGTATAAAAGTTTAGTTCCTGAGCAGAAAGAACGGAAGGAAATGCACATGAGCGCTACAACTAAAACGGCCATGCAAGTACAGTGCGCAGTGTGGACGCTGCCTGCAGCTCGTAAGGCATGGTGATGGTTCTCTGCGATGGTGTTCGCTTTGAAAAACATGCATTCCATGCCTGGTTGGCAAAAGTCGCAGTGTTCGGCGTGGTTCCATGCTGCCGTACGGATGGACCGTGTGCGTACTGGTTTTTGTGCGCGTTACCTGGCCTCTTTGACACGGTGGTTAGCTTTTGCGCTGTAGGATGTGCCAAACGCGCAACAAAATTAAGGCAGCGCATCGTAATATTTTTTTTTCTGGATTTCTGAATGACAGCAGTCGACGGAAAGCGTTGGTGCCCTGGTTCGAGACAAGCACTAGGTGCACGTGGCCTTTCACTAAGCCGTACGCTTTGAGCGATCAGTAACGCTCCATGGCCTCTGCATTGTACGGGCCAGGCATGCTCGCGAGGTACACACAAAGCTGAACGTTTGGTCAAGGTATTAAGGTCGTTATTCCATTCCGAAATGGTTCAGGGGTATAGATACTGCATTCCACGAACTTGCAACTTCTCTTCGACAAACCGCCAGCGCGCAACCTCGGGAAGGGACAGTACCATCGCGTGCAAAGCCCGAGCAAACTGCTGGAGCCGCCGGAGCTTTTTGCTAACCATTGCGAAACTGGTCCGCCGCGATGTCGATGGCGATGCTCTGCGTGACGTCACATTGTTGACAAACAGGGACAGGTCTATTCTTGGTTTATGAAGGGAGGGGAGGGAGGGGGGGGGGCACAAGCGACCACATATCACGACAGTGAAGCGCTGAAGGCGGTAGTGATGACGCATGTCTGTCAGGCAAACCTCTAAAATCGTCAGTAAAGAGCCTCTCTGTCTCATATACTTTCGTGCTGCTAAACATATCGCATGCACATATTACTAGGATAAAAGCGCTTAACAGGCAAAAAAAAAAAAACAAAGTTCCTTTTTTCATCCTGTGGCCGCTGTAGTCTATATAGTGGTTACGGTCCTTGACTGTTGACCCGAAAGACGCGGGTTCGATACCGGCTGCAACGGTCGCATTTTCTGTCGAGGCGAGAATGGCACAGGCCCGTGTGTTGTGCGTTTTTAGTGCACGTTAAAAAACCCGAGGTGGTAGAAATTTCCGGAGTCCTACACTACGGCGTCCCTCGCAGTTATATCGTGGATTTAGCACGTGAAATTCAATCACGTATTAGCGTTCTTTCTGTCGGCACTGTTACATTGTTAAGCGCTTTCTTCACCCAGATGTATTCACGAACCGGTACTACTTAGCATGATGAAATATTGTATGGCGAATTCGGTTTAATTAACCTCCTCCGAGGGAATCCTGAGTACCCATTGCTGGTATTTGCCATGAGCTGTGTTGCAATGTAAGTGAGTCACAACTTCGTGGCCTTAAAACAAGAAAAATGCACTGAGATCGGCGTAGCTGAGTGCTGTGCACTGTTAGAACATGTGCGTTCGTTACCTCAGTGAAACTATAATTTAGAACGAGTTGAGAACGCTTCCGTTTAGTAGTATTGCTGGCAGCCGACACAAATAGACGATTTCGCACAGACTTCTGAGAGAAACATGACCACGTTTAAGTTGGGTGCACCGATGCTTATTGCGTCTTCGCTTCGGGAACGAACAACGCTATGGCTGCGTAAGAAAAAAGAAAATCCCGAAAACGGGAGGTATGTATGTGTTGTTAACAGAATGCGACTTCCTCGGCTCGACACCCCTTCTCTGCCGTGCACAAGAGTGCTAAACGTGTTTTGCAGTTAGATGTCGCTGTTTGCCACAACTCAGTTACACCTAACGGAAGAGACTGAAAACGCTTATATTTTCCGCTAGATGTATGTGTTTCTTTACTTATCTCTCTGTCTCTAACACACACACACACACACACACACACACACACACACACACACACACACACACACACACACACACACACACACACACACACACACACACACACACACACACACACACACACACACACACGACAAAAGTAAAAAGAAAGTCAGAGTCAGTCTTTGAAATAGTTACTCCGGCCTGCACTGAACGTGTGCGTGATTGAACACCATTAAAGCGTTCGTTCCAGCCAAATGAGCAACAAGGAAGTGTGGGTAAGATCGAACGACTGGACCTGACGCCGTCATTGGATGCGTGCTACCCGAGGCAGCGCCGTGGCGTGCTTCGACGCACCACGCTTCCTCGACTCCGGCCCTATGCCTCTTTTTTTTTTTCTTCTTCTTTATGGCGTTATTTCTCACCAGGACCCACTGTTTCGATGGGCGAAAGTCGCACGCTTCCCTTCGGACGTGTGCTCCAGTGCCGGCTCGTACATTGCGGGGGCTTCTCTCGTCTCCCGATTTGGCAACGCGACAAGCGCGACGACGGTGGAAGAGCGGGGCAGCTTGCCTCGGGTGCGGCTATACTGCGGCAAAAAGATCGCGTTTCCACTTCCGTCTCGCCGAGCGTGTCGCCCATTCCTGCTGCCTGCCTGCAGCGTCATGTGTACTGCGAAATTCACTTCCTGCAAGTCCTGGATTTTCTCTTTCCTTTTGGTGCTTGCCGCAGGTGCGGACGTATCTCTGGCGAAATTAACACCAGGAAAACTTGGGGCGCTGGCGAGGCACGCGGGCGAAATCACAAATGTGATTGAAAATGTGATTAAATAACGACGTGGTATTTATGCGTGTTCGAACGCTCCACCGAGGCCATGTCGACATCCAAGTAAATAGCCAATACAAATTCAATCCTCAACAGCAGTTCTTGGGGACTGAATCTGTATATTGGCTATCCAATTGAGAAGAGGCGACACGGCATAGCATTCCTGCGGCATGCCTTGTCGCTTCTGTTCACTGCATTGCGACCATATCGGAAGTTGAATGCGGTACACTGTCTAGCAAGATCGATGGCTTTATTACGTTTCTGACAACCCGGAAATTGGGAACCGTGTAGAATTACTCTCTTTGTGGACAATCTGGAAGCACCGTTCTTACTTTGCATGACCGACGACGTTTTTGGCGGCGTGTCTATAACACTGTCTGGTTCAAATTGATATGGCAAGTAAAGCAGAAACTGACGGTTCGCTCGCTCGACTGCGCGCAATCAGCCATCAAAGTCAGGTTTTGTGTATTATTTTGACGTTCATTCTGACGAGCGCAGGGCGATCAGCCACCGATATGTCCAAGGACAGCGAAGCGTAACGTTGATGTAAAAAGCGATATCGTTAATCAAACTGAAGTGATGTGCGTCCACAACGTTACGAAGCGTTCTTTCCTTCCAAACACCTTTGTTTTTCTTTTGTAGGTCTAGTGGTCTAGTTCTGCATGTAAAGAACGGCTTCTTTGGCTCACGAAGTTCAGCCGACGTGCTTGACGTCGAACTTTCAAAAGGACCGTAAGAGAAACGTATACATCAGCGTTCGTGTATGAACTACGAGACGAATTGTATTGTATAGCGAAACGTCGGGGCCGTTAATGTTAAACGCATCGGAAGGTCAGGAAGACGAAGAGGCGTGGGAGCCACTCCGCGCAGGCAAGCGATGAGGAGTCGACACAGTGAATTGGGAGAGCACTCATTGGGGGGGTTTATTTAGCTAATACATCTTGAAGTTGGAAAACACACAGGGCAAAAATTATACAACATAGAAAATGGTATCATACCCCGTCGGCCTGCCGGACTGCTCCCCCGTGATGTCGAGCGTCATGGTCCCCTAGTCCGCTCTCCAAAAAAAGGCCAGTGTCGCCGCTTAAATAGCACTTTTCAGCACCCACGGCAACACGAACGTCTCGGAACACCACTGCCTCCCACCTATAGGAAAACGGCTTACACGGGCCAGTCAGGCAGGTCGAAGGTAACGATGCTCTGCGAGCCCTCGTGATCGCGTGCATCCGGCTTTGCTACAAACTAATACAAACAACACATTCCAGAAACTGGCCGCGACGCACACACGTGGTCTTCGTTCTCTGTACTACGTCGTCAAGAAGACTCCCTGCGGTGCGCCGGCTCGTTTGCTTAAGCACCCTTCTAAGAAAGCAGTCGAAAAAGAAAAAAAGAACAAGAAAACATTCTACGCGACGCGGTCTTCGCGACAGTATTGTGAGCAAGGCCCATCAGTAGAGATCACTCCTTTACGATGTGTTTTATGGTTGCAGAATCTCAGCCTGTGGCGTGCACGTTTTCGCACTGCTATCGCGTAAGTATAAAGCGACAGGCATAGCCTTTTAAAATATCTTTTCATATTTTTCTTGAAAAACTTAAACCTAGTTCGTAAGCTGTGAACGAGCCTAGATTACTGCCATCAAATTTGTCTCACCTCCACTTGTCACGGACACATATTTCTTACTTTTTATTTTCTTTTTCCCGCCCATCTGCTCCTGGGGCCTTTCTTTCCCCAGTTCCCTTCCCAATACGGATTAACATGCAGGCGCCTATATATATGTACGCCGTAAAAATCGCCTGTAATTCAACAAAAAATCAACTCTGGTAGCTTTCGTAGCATTAAATAGACAAAGTGTATTTATCTCCATGCCGTCGTGGCGAACCATAATGAGTGACTCAACCGCCGAAAGTTAGCCGTTCACTAAAGGGTTCGACTAAGGCATCGCGAACAAACTAAGACCGCTATAGGAGCGGCCATTTTTTGTCGCCTGGTGGCGCATTTAGCGACGCACTGTGCGAGGACATCGCCTTGTATCGTGGTTCACGGCTCACTTCACACGAGACAAAAGGTTCTGAGAGCGGCAGCTTTCCGCAAGGACCCCCCGTCGGTATCATCAGCAAATCGGCTGGCGCGCAGACCAAGCCTTCCATCGATCGGTGTCGAATGCAAACGGCATACGCGCTGGGATGCTAATGTGTCACCTGCTCGCCACAGTTCGACGCCCGTCGGGCTGAAGAGATGACGCACACAGTTCGGTGCACCAATGCCGACAGGCGAGGTCGTGCGAGCTAAACAAAAACATGGCTCGTCCCGCGGATGACAACAAATTCCACTCGCTCTTCCGATCTCCTTTATTATAGGAACGACGGCACTCGCACAGTGCTGCTCAATTCTTCGCCTTTCTGGGCCAGTGAGATTTGGGATTGCAGTGGATGCCTCTTTCCTACGAGGGTGGTGTCCAATGCTGGCGGGATGTTTGGCCATAAAAGTTAATGAGTAGCACCTCTTGCCGTAGAGAGTCCGTATATTCTGCTCTTGATCGAACATCCGTGTGCAGGGTTCTATATATCATCTCGACAATTTCAAGCCGTTCACCTGCGCTGACGCTTTTAACGACGAGACCATGGTAATCTATGAGAAGATTCTTGACGTCGGCGTTGTGAAGCTACCTCTCAAAATATACCTTTACGGAGGAGCTGCTCAAAATCTTTCCATGCGCAAGTGGTCAGATCCGTTTCGATCGGCTAAAAGGGTTCCCGTTTGACCCCCATACAAATGCGGCTAGTATTCCATCCTATACCTTACATTTAGCAGTGCAACGGCTAATCGCTGTGGGTGACACTGCGGGGATCAGTAGCAGAGAAAGGGATTCGGTCTACATCAGCGTAGAAGTTGAACGTGTCGAAACGCAGGTGCGTCGGTTTTATTCATAGTGTTGCATGAGGCATGGCTTGACCAGCGTCGGCCATTTTCCTAAAAATATGCCGAAGCCGTAATCCTTGCCTTTCTTCGCTCCGTGACAATGCACACAAATCAGGACGTAACACCGAACATTACTTATTAGAGCGCTCCGAGCTGGACTCCGAGGCGAACAGCTCGCGCCGGTCTGTCCCGTCGTTTTCGGCGTCTTCATAATCGAGGGCGAAGGGCCTTCGGTTCAGTTCTTTGGCGCGACGTAGGAATATCTTGGATGGACTGAAACGCGGGATGCCTGCGCATTTAAGTGTCGATAGCATTCTTGTTTTGCACTAAGGCACTGGGTAGTTAGGAAAAGGACGTTTGAGCCCAGGATTTATCTCCTCCAACACGGGTTGGAGAGCGAAGGTCGAAATGCGCAGGTCGTCAAAACTTTAGCATAACAGGATGCGTGCTTCTATTGGCCTCGAGGACATACTGTCGCGCCACCTACGCTCTGACGTCACTCATAGGATGCCGGGTTTTGTCGTCTGCTACAACTCCACATTTCCTGCGTGTATGCTCCGCTGGTCTTTTTGTTGTGGGCACCGCGAGCGCTTCCCCCCTGCCTGATGACCGGCCTCCAAAAATGCATTTTAGTGAACCGATAATCGGGGCAAGTATACGACGATTCCGTGCCCCTGGTGACAATACCAGGTAAGGAGTTGCTACGATCATGAGCCATAGCCAACGCCATATGAGACTATGCAATTGCTAGGCACGCTGATGATCCATTATGGAATATTTTGACGTCACATTTCACATGTCCTGTGTTGAACGAATGCAAGTGGTCGTGAAACAGCGAATAAAATGTGCCACTGAATCAGGATATGGCAATACCACCGCGAAAGCGGCCCGCTCGCACTGTCGACAGTATGGGAATGATCGGCAGACTGGCGCGTTATCGAGCATGCTTAGGAGTGCTGGCTTAGCAATCGCCGCCGTTTTCTTTGCGGTAGATAGGTTTACTTTTTGCATCAGCTCGTCGTATAGCCAAATAAGCTAGCATATTTCGGGCTAATTAAGCTAAGACTGACTAGGACTTGCCTCATTAAATTAATGTAATACTAACGAAGCCAAACCTATAGCTAATGCTACTCAAACTAGCGCAATTAAGCTAAAGCTAATTATACCGGTCGTATTAAACTACGCGAAGCCCTATTAACCTAATAATTAAGTCATATATAAGGTAATTCCAGTTGACCGAAGCCTAATAAACTTATGACCAATGAAACCAAGAATAATTAAATAAAGGCTAATTAATTTATCACTAATTACACAAGCCTATTTCAAATAAAACTAAGCCGAACCTAGTTAGGCTGTCTAATTAAGCCATGCCTAATTAAACCAAGACAGGCTAATACTAATTAAGATATGTATTATCAAGCTGACCGGCGTAATTAAGACAATGCTAATTAATGCACGATTAATTAAGTTATGACTTATTGAGGCAAGCCTGACTGCGCTACGGCTAAATAGGTTGCGAAGTGACACCTAGCAAGGCCATGTAAGAACCATGTCTAACTTCAAATCGACCAGCTGCGGTGTGTTAAGCCGTGCGCGTCTGAACGCAAACCTGGCCTATTATTTTCTTCTTTTGTTCGCTTACAGTTAGCCTGCCATTCTCCAGCATCAAGAACTTTATTGACAAACAGTCCGAGAATTCGCGGCTGCTTTCCGAAGGAAGTTTTGTTTACATGCCCAAGCACCTCAATTAGTTTGGTGTAAAGCAAAGCGACGATTAACATGAGGAGCCTAATTCGGCAGCACTTCTAAAAGCTTCAGCTGTCACCAGCAAGTATTTGCACGAGTTCGTTCTGTACATGCCGATTAGGGCACGCCAGATTCGCACAGGCAGAAATATTACTTAGTTTTAATGGAAAAAATGGCGGAGCCAGAATTAAACAATGAGAACGGCGTGTTAATTTGTTTTAAAGTGAACGTATATGAAAAGATTGCGTTCTTCATATAACCACATAACATTTAAGACGTAGGGATAAGAAAATCACGAATAAAAACAGGCACGTCATGATATTTTTGGCTTTACACATTATTTTCTATGCTACCATACGGCGAAAGATGGTCGAATACTGCTCTGCATACCGATAATGAACTTGACATTCCCAGAAGCGAACGTTCCATGCTGATCATTAAGACGACAAAAGATTTAGAACGCGCGATTTGACCCGCACGTCACGTTTTACAAGGGAGCTACACAGCGCAATGAACAAGGTAGGAAGGAGCATCCTACCTATGACGTCAAAACGATCGCAGCGCCGACCACAGCAGTGGTGGGCCTCGCGGCCAATACTAGAACGGAATGTGGTGCACTTCAGACCGCACAACGTTTAGCTGGTGGGAAGAAATAGCTATAGACAAGCCTGTAACCAACTGTCCTCGTCCTGGTTCACCGCACTCCGTTACGGTTATCTGCGCATTATCATGAGACGCAGTATTTTTCCTAAGGGACAACGGCAAACCCCCAGTAAGTTTCAAATGAAGAAATGTTATTTTTCTTTTAGTGAAATGTGATCCGCCGCATAGCAGCTTAGCGGCTATAGGCGTTGGCTTGCGAAGTTCGAGGTCACGGGGTCGGCCACGGTGGCCGCATTTCTATGGGGGCGAAATGCAAAAAATAAACACCTGTGTATTCAGATTCAGGTACACGTCAAATATTGATTAATTATTAGAGACAAGTGTGCAAACAATGTCTTGGTAGACACGACTAAAGGCTGTGGAAACGCCTGACTTGGTCGTGCCACCCCGGCAGCACACCCCAGGTTGCTAAACTCTGGAGCCTACAGGGCGTCCCTCGTGATGTAACCAGTTTTGGCACGTAAAACCCAACCATTTATTAATCAGTGAAACTTTGCTTACGATTGGCGATCGCTAAATCTTAAACTTTGACTTCTTTTCTTCTGAATTTCCCACTGAAACCTTGACACCAGGCATGGATGTAAAGAAAGGAAGCGTTGCCACAGCACACGCTTTGCTAAAAAAGAACTACTTATGAGGTGACATGACAAGTGGTGCTCTAGAGACGTTACTATGTCTAGATTTTTGTAGGCGATGGCTACGCGCGAGCCTTCGAACGCAAGGCTCTGCGACGCCGGATAACGGCTCTCTGCGCCTCACCGGATGCCGACGTATATTTGACGCGATGCTCCCGTTTCATTCGACCACCGAGCGGACACAATGGCACAGTATCACATTGTCGCGGTCTCGCCATGACAATGCCTGAGCACGTGCACCTCTCAGTTCCACAGTGGTGTTGTTTTGCCCACGTGCCGACATACGCGCCAATGGGACGCTGTACGAGAGTGCAGAAAGAGAACAGATCGAACTGTTTCAGCGGGGCAGCCCGTACCTAGTACATCCACCTGGCGACGTAGGTGTCTGCACGCGCAGCGCTCGTTCCCCGTTCGAGCTGAAAAACAAATTACGCGCTCTGTCGCTCCGGATGGCTGGCGTATACGTCAGGACTGTGTAGATGCGCGCGTGTGCCCCTGTCGCGCAAATAGCGTCGGAGATAAGGGCTCCGGGATAGAGATATCTGTTTCAGCAACGAACAGATCAACCACTTATGTATAGACGCAACCTAAAGAACTCGGTCTGGCAGCGCGACCTTTACGATATAGCCCACGCTGCATGCGCTTCGGCTGATAGTGAGGACAACCGGAGTGGATATAGTTAGGTTGGCGGTTTTCTGTGCTCTGATGAAGCGTGGTGCCACCGGAATGAGATTTTTTTTTTCTTTTACAACATGGATAACTAATTCTTCGAGCTCTATAGCATATCTGAAGCTTGAAGATAATATAATGAGCTATTGACGATTATGAAGAACGATATGCAGAGTAAAGATTGTCCATTCAATTCTGTGCCACGTCGATAGCTCATTGGTCCCCTAACTAACTAACTAACTAATATATATATATATATATATATATATATATATATAGTTAGGGGACCAATGAGCTATCGCAGGACAGTGACAGCTTAAGCTGCAGGAGCGACCTTCTTAGCGGCCATTGTAAACGCTTGGGCACCTGGCCAAGTGATCGGGCCACCATGTATATCGAAGAGCCAAGTCAGGTTGCTGTCGGGGCTGCGCACGTCGCCTGTCGCATGGCACGATACGACAGAACTGCTTTACGAGGCAGCGCTTTGTAATGACGATGACGGAAAAGTTGAAGAAGGTCGTTTCATAGTGGTGATGTTGATGATGACTCTGTAATGAGTGCAGAACTGCAAATCATGCACCCCTGCGTTCTTTCAAATGATTCCTCGCACTCGTTATGCAATGCACTTTCATTGACGCGTTGTGGCATATTACTATTTTGTCACGTAACATTGCATTTGTTAATGCGATTTATGGGCAGCCTTTATACCTGTTTAGGTCTTTCAGGAATGTTATTTAAAAGCACAGGCGTAGCTCAGTGGTAGAAATCCCGACTTGCCACGCGGAGGGACGTAGGTTCAAATCCTCCTCAGTCCTGGTCATTTATTTTTTTTCTAAAATTGTTGCGATAGTGGTTACGGGCACCGGCTGTGGCAGCAGACAACTACGGCGTCAAAAACGACCGTTGTTGTGATCTCATAACAGCTTACGCTGTAATAAACGATAATTGGCATGCTTTACTCGCATACCAAGGTGGCAGGTGCTCCAGAAAAGAGCACCTGTGAACCGTTTCGATTCACGGTTTAAAAATTTGGATGTACAGTGCTCACGGATTGAAATAGGACACTCGAAACACATGGCCGCGAATACATGCAGCGCCGCCTGTGCGTGCTCACATATTCTTTAGGGGCGAAGCTCCTTAGGGTGTGGGTCGTTCCCTCCTCTGTACATAGTATGTAGCCACCTGTAGTTTTATGAAGTGCTCACTAGATGGCGTGATGGCGCCGCGGTGCTCGCTTCATTCAGATGTATGGGAACGCGTAGCATGGGAGTCTGTCTGTCTGTCTGTCTGTCTGTCCGAGCGCTGCGGTGCTGCTTAGCTAGTACGTGAATTGATCAATAGATGGCGCGGAGGCGCTCGCTGCGTGCTCTAGTGTGATGGGAGAGCGCTAGATGGCGACACACAGCGTTTGTCATGTCTTTGATGATGTACTGGGCAAGATTCACGGAAGGTTCACGGTTTCTACCGATGAACTTCGGAGCTTCGCCCACTCATAATCATTCATTCCGTGGATATGCGTGGATTTTTTTTCTTCTTAAGATAGATTATTATGTCGTCGACCCCCATCTGTTCCCTGACGAATCGGTCTATCTCTTAATTTAACGTCTATCATTCTTCGTTCCATCGCCCACTGTGTGGTCCTCAACTTCCTCTCGAGCTTCTTTGTAATTCTCCAAGTTTCTGCTCCGTATACCAGGGCTGGCAAAATGCAGTAGTTACATAAAAGGGAAAATTAGCATCCACCCGTTTTGTAGAACCTGTATTGGCCGGGTAGCTTTCTGACAAACAAAAATTACAGCATATCCACGGAGTGAATGATGATGAGTGGGCGAAGCTCGGGATGTTCATCGTAGATCGTGCCGAGTTCCGGATTAATTTAGTTAACGCGCATGCTACGAATCCCCACGGTTCAACTATGCACAATGCACAAGTGAAATCTCCCACCGGCACTTCATTGCAAGTCAAGATCCAGTGTATATATATATAATTCGGGGAAGAAGTTCTGTGGGTCCGGTTCAAAAGTAGTTTAGAAACAAATTGCGCACTTGCGAAAATCGCACGTTTATTATTCAACGTTTCGGCCGTGGCACGGCCTTCGTCATCAACGTTTCGGCCGTGGCACGGCCTTCGTCAGAATATATATATATATATATATATATATATATATATATATATATATATATATATATATAGAATTTATTTATTGAACATACCTCAAAGGCCCCCCGACAGAGGGCTTTACATGAGGGTGTGGCGAACAATACAAGATTAATAAAACAATGATTCTATGGCACTTCTGAATTTGTGTGTGTCGCAGTGATGGATGACATTTGGGGGAAGATCGTTCCAGTCCCTGGCTGCTTGAGCGAAAAAGGAGTGATGGTGGGCTGAGGTGCAAGCAGGAGGTGGATATACGGCCTTGTGGTGACTTGTGCGGGCTGAAGTACGATGGGCTGGTTGAATAGGAGAGTTATAATGAAACGTATGATACATTTTGTGATACAATGATAGTCTGGAAATCTTACGGCGTAGGTCGAGGTTAGGTAGATCTGCTATTCTTTTAAGGGTAGTAACACTAGTATGATATGAATAATCTGAATAGATGAATCTAACTGCTCGGTTTTGAATTAGTTCGATGGATTTACTTAGGTTAATTTGGGGTGGGTCCCAAATGGCGGATGCGTACTCTAGTTTTGGGCGAATTAGTGTTTTGTAGGCTAGTAATTTGACTGATGGAGGGGCAAGATGTAAGTTACGACGCAAATAACCGAGAGATCTGTTAGCATTGTTAACTATTTTACTTACGTGAGAAGACCAGTTTAGATTCTGTGAGATGTTAACACCGAGATATTTAAAAGAACTTAGGGAAGAAACTATAGAGCCATTAATATTATAGTTAGCGGTGGGTAAGTTTTGGCGTCTGTGAAATGAAACAAGTGCAGTTTTATTAGTATTTAAAACCATGAGCCATTTGCGACACCATTCGTCGAGTTTTAGTAGGTCATGCTGGAGAGTAATAGTATCTGAACTGTTAGTAATAGGCCGGTAGATTACGCAGTCGTCAGCAAAGAGGCGGATGTTAGATGAAATATTATCGGGTAAGTCATTGATGTAAATTAAAAAGAGGAGGGGGCTTAGAACTGTACCTTGTGGCACACCGGAGATTACGTTAGAAAGGGATGAGGTCGTATCATTAGCTCCTACAAATTGCTGACGGTTAGTTAGGAAGTCCTGAATCCAATTGTAGACAAGTTGATTAAGGCTTAATTGAGAGAGCTTTAGTAGTAGGCGGTTGTGGGGAACTTTGTCAAAAGCTTTCTCAAAGTCAATAAAAAGGGCGTCAACTGGTATATTAAGGTCTACACTAGCGCTTAAGTCATGAATGAATAATGCAAGTTGAGTGTCGCATGAGAGTCCCCTTTGGAATCCATGTTGGTTAGGGTGAAAAAAATTTAACTGAGGTAAGGAAATTAGCAACTTGTGAATGAATTATATGTTCCATTATTTTTGAACAGATGCTGGTTAGGGAAATGGGCCGGTAACTAGATGAACCTGGTTTTGGAACCGGAACGATCTTACCCACTTTCCAGTCGTGAGGAACGATGCCAGATGAGAGTGATTGCTGAAAAATATGGGAAAGAATAACACTGGTGATTTCTTTGGTGTTTTTGAGCACCAGTTTTAAGGACTCGATAATTTTCTGGATGCCCTGAGGTGAAAAAATGATGTCTGGCATGGTAGGGTAGTTGCGGGGGGTGACATCAGGGAGGTTTCCAATGGGTTCTCTGGTAAAAACGGAAGAAAAGGTACGGTTTAGCGCTTCTGCGACTGCATTATTTGCGATAGGTTGCCCAGTATGATCCATTATTGATATGCGTTTGCTTTCGTTCTGAGGGTTAATAACTCTCCAAAATTGTTTTTGGTTGGTGCGGAGTAAGTCGGGCAAGGTGGTATTATTAAACAGCCGCTTCGCTTTATCGACGGCAGAGCAGAATAGTTTCGAGGTGGCCTGGTATTCTCGCCACATCACAGGATTGTTGCTGTTTTTTGCGGAGCGAAATTGCCGTTTCTTTTTATTTTTGAGCCTCTTGAGTTCCGGGCTGAACCAGCGGGAGGTGCTACGTTCACTAATCGTAATTGTTGGAATGTAAGTGCTGATTAGCTCATGCATCTTAGATTTAAACATTAGCCAATTTTCTGTGACAGATCGCTTGTTAAAATCTTTATTTATAAACTGCCAGAATTCGGTTAGTTCTTTATTGAAGTTATTATAATCACCTTTATCGTATAGGGTAAGTTGTTTGCGTGTTTTATCTGGGCGGTTCAGTCTAAATTGGAACGTACCATGAATGACCTTATGGTCGCTGATTTCGTCGAGGTATGAAAGCGAAGCGATTCTATCAGGATGGGTTGTTAATACTAGATCAAGTATGTTGGCTGAATGCTTAGATTGCCTCGTTGCTGCGTTAACAACTTGAGTTAAAGCGAACGTAAAACATGTATCGACGAAGTTACTTTCAGCGTTTTGTTTCGATGTGACGAGGACGAGGTCAGACCAATCTATGTTTGGAAAATTAAAATCACCGAATAGGACAACTGGGGCATTAGGAAACTGAGTTTGTAGCGATTGTAGCGCGTCATGAAACATAGGTACAAATGTGCTGTCGGAATCAGGTGGACGATAGCATGCACCTAAGACTACGTGGGGTTGAACGGCTTTACAGCACACAACACTATTTCGAGTGAGGTAGGTATATTGATACGGTAGCAGCTAAGGTCACGGTGAGTAGCAATGAGCACACCAGCCACCACGCCGGCTATCTCGGTCGGTACGAAAAATATTAAAATCTGGATAGGAAGGGAATATCTCACCGTCGCTGATAGAAGAGTTTAGCCACGTTTCGGTTAGCACTATAACGTCAGAATCAGAAGAGTCAATTAAACTGGACAAGATATCTCGCTTTGGTAAAACGCTCCTGATGTTAGTAAAAAGAAACGAGAAATAGTCCATCGGACCGTAGGGGCACCCACCTAGCTAACTGCTACGACGCGCGAACAATGACCTGTTGGCTAACCGGGTCATACACGTAGGTGTTCTTACCTGCTACAAGTTTGTTGTGACGAAGGCTGCTTGGAAAATTTTGTGTTTTTTTGAACTCTACCAGTTTTTTACGGGCTAGGCGTGTAGCTGGTGAAAAATCTTGCGCAACATTAACTTTGGGGTGCTTGTTATCTTTACTAGCGGTTAGTACCTTTTCCTTATCTTTGAAATGAGTGAATTTTACCAGAACTGGTCTAGTTTTATTCGGCGAAAAGGTACCGAGTCTGTGTGCGCGTTCTATGTCTTTCGGAGCAATGGTTAATTTGAGGTGCTCGCTTGAAAACCTGATAACCTTTTCCTCAGATTTTGCCCAATTTTCGTTGGACTCATCATCTATTCCATAGAACACCAAGTTATTTCGCCGCGCTCTGTCTTCGGCGTCATCAGAGCGTGCTGTTAGCTGCTCAATCTGATGCGCGTTTGCCTCCGCAAGTGCATGCGCACTCTTTATGTCAGCTTTGATCGCCGTTAGCGATTGACACTCCCCTTCAATTTTCGTAAGTCTCTCTTTTATGTCTTTAAGCATTTTATCGTTGTCAGCTTGTTTATCTCGAATACCTTTAATTTCGCTAAGTAGTGCTGACTGGCCGGCTTTTAGTTCACGCAAGGCTGTCAACACGTCAGAATGGTCATCACTGGCAGAGGCACGAGTGGCAGGCCCTGGGTTTAGTTCGACATCACCAGACAGTATCAAAAGACTGTGAATGATATTCATACAGTTGCAAAGAATGGCAAACGCTGCATGTGGGTCCGGCAGCACTAAAAGACCACGGTAACGTGTGGGTTTAGTGAATAAGGAAAAGCGATTTGTTACCTGCACAAAGAACAGAGGCGTGCGGTGAGCTGGTGTCATCGCGATCGTGCCGCCGGACCCACTGAAAGCAGCGATGATGTCATGGCGATCTATATAGGTGCTGTCACGAGTAGGGAAAGTGAGGGCGTGTGAAGCAAACCCATATATATATATATATATATATATGGGTTTTGCCGGTGAACGCTTCTCCAACGCGAGCAGTCGGTATTTCTCAATCAAGAAACTCGCTAGGAGACGCTGCCTGCGCCAACGTTGTCTCACATTTGCCGGGGCAGTGTCGAGTTTGCCGGGGAGCGCGTGGCTCCCGGCGCTCGCGGCGAGGGCGAGCGCCAGGTGCCACGCGCTCGCCCTCGGCGCGTGCGTGCGCTCCAGCAGGCACGCGCCGGTGGCTACCTACTACTAACTACTACTACTACTACTACTACATACATCGGGGACGCACGAAATGGCTGCTAATGGGGAATGAGAGACAGAAGAATTCGGCTTTTAGTTAACGCGCACGCTGCGAATTTTTTATTGTTCAACAACGCACAGGAGAAATCTCCCACCGGCACCACCTTGGAGGTCAAAGCGTAAGACTGGTTACGCACTACTACGACTACGACGAGGGACGAACGGGTGCCGCTTTAAGGAGCTTCGCCCCTAAAACGAAGTTACCAGAGAAAGGTCATTTGTGGAGTGCGCATCGACGATATTATCTTACCAAAACAGTCCAAAGGTCATACTTACAATAGCCACTGGTATTACGCAACAAGGGCTTAGTCTCCTGTCTCGGTGCACTCATAGCGACCGGAGAATCGCCCCACGATTCCTATTTTTACGGCGCAATTAGCATCGCGCATATATAGGCCACGTGGCTGCTAGGCAATTAGCGCTGCTCTTAGCAGCATCGATCGGTTGCTACAGAGCTTGGCTGGCCGCTTCGCCTACTCGCCGCGAACTGGAAGGAACCGCCAATGTGTGTATCCATAATTAGGACGCCTACGCTATTCTCGGAAGTTCCCACTAGTCTCCGAGTAACTTCTATCTCCAATGAGCGGAGCCTGTGCTTCTGTTCCAGGTTTGAGACACCGGCCGGCCACGCACCGCTCTTATAGTATCTTCGACGACCACGTGGTCTATTTCAATGCGGCGCAAATTTACTGTGTCGCTTGTGGCTTCACGTCTGCTTCACGAACGCCCAGTCGTTCAGCATCGACAGCGTTTGAGATTTCTACGATGCCCTTCGTGCAAAGTATACCCTCATAAGCTGTCCTTGTTTTAACAATAAAGAGTGAAATGTGACCTCTGTTTATTGAGGAAGGCGCCTGCTGTCGCTGGTCGCTTGTAGCACAGTTAGACCATTGATGTTTCGCGCTCTTAATGACGCACTGCGACACTTTTTGAAGCATAAATCAGAAAAAGGTGCCCGTCAGTCAATGGAGGCAACTGAGAATATGCCAGCCAAATATTACTGCGAACAAGGGCATTCGCAATTTGGTTTCAAACACAGCTGGAAAGCACCCAGTGTTGTACGGAACGCCGTTCCAAGGAACGGCGTTCCTGGAACTAGTTCCTTTTTGGAGGAACGAAGGAACGCCAACGTTCCATTTAGAATTGGTGGAACTGTAACGGGAACGCGTTACATTTACGAAGTAACGGCAGAGGGAACGACGTTCCTTCTGTAGACGTTCCACATGCAAAGCGGATAGGCCGAGCTGCAACCGCTGAGGCCGAGCCTCGAGTCCCCGCTTCTCTGTTAGCAGTCTCCTTCACTCAAAAGAAAAGCACACGCAAAACGCTATTCCTTTACTCTTCCTCCTCGAGGCTTCGACGAGGGCGAAACTTCTCTTTCGCCAGTGCAGGCACACCACAAGTGTATTTCGTTACTCCTTTACTGTAGCCGCACCATGTGGCTGGACGAAAAGTTTCCGGCTGTCTACGGCAACGCAGGCCGAACCGCAGCCAGCCGCGAAATTCCTTTCGTCTCTTCAGATCCCGCCACCAAGGCTCCCTTCGAACTTTGCTCAGTGCATATGTTCTGAGAATGCAGTTACGGCTCACACGTGCGGGCCTCGGCGTCAATGGCATTTTTTACACAGCAGACCGCTCGGCAAAGCAGACGAGCACCAGACGAGACAACAGGGAGCACGGAGGCACCCTGTTGTGAAGTCAAGATAACGTGTAGCCCCGCCACGGTGGTCTTGTGGTGATGGTACTCAGCTGCTGATCCGAAGGTCGCGGGATCGAATCGTGGCGGCTGCATTTCTGTGGAGGCGAAATGTTGAGGCCCGTGTGCTGTACGGTGTCAGTGCACGTTAAAGAACCCCAGGTGGTCGAACTTTCCGGAGCCCTCCGCTACGGCGTCTCTCATAATCAGAGCTGGTTCTGGGACGTTAAACCCCACAAAGCAACCAAGATAACGTGACGTGGCTAGCAGGCAGGCAGGATCTCAATCAACGTAGCTGTGTGTGGGCTGGCGACACTTAGGAGACGGAAACGTAAACCACGAGAGTTTGGAGAACAAAATTACGGGGCCAGCCAACACGACCGAGTCGGCCGGGACCTGTGAACAAAAGGGCGGCGTGGCCTCTTGTCAAACGTCCAGCTGAAGATCGCTGAGAAGAGATCAGCTGCTGTGTTTCCACGGACGCTCCCGGCTTGCTTGAGTGGGTGATTGTACGATTCTCCGAAAGTCGTGTAGCAAGACCGCTTCAACGCGGCGTACTCTATTCGACACGCTGCCGGCCTCTGCTGATGGGGCGACAACGTTCGCCGAAAACGGGAAAACTTGGCCCTCCTGCTGTGACGAAAGGGGTCGACGAAAGGGCAGTAGTTATGGCGAAGCAACTCTCAGGCGCCAGCAGGTGCGCAGGAAAGCGCGCGCGACGGCACCAACGATGTAGGGAGGCACAGCAGTCTCGCTTTATTTGAGCCAGTCTGAACAGCAAGGAAGGGTTGGTTCTGAAGGCTGGACACACTGTAGAGATCTTTCACTTGGCATTCGAAAATCACGGAACACCACCTTGCCTCCTGCGCCATCTAGATTCTGTTTGCAATGAGTGCCGATGTGGAATTACAGATTGCTCCCTGGCCATGGCTACCCCAGATATTTCAACCGGCTGAATAACATCGCACGCCTGTGTTTAGCCCAATGTATGACTTGTGCTCCATCAAACAATACAAGTGGAGTGTAGAACAGATCGGCAAGAAACTTAAAGAAGCACATGCAGGTATGCTTTATTTAATGTTCTTTCCTATTCGCATAAAGAAAAGACAGCTTTGTGTTCTACGTGTAAATCGGCCCATTTGTTACTTTCGTGCTCACATTACGTATTTCTACTATGTCTTGATTTCATAGGAACTAGAGCCACGCTCAGTAGCACGTGCGATAGTTTTTGCTACTTTGGTTGTGCTGCTGTGCTGTTGCGAACCTTTCATGCGTGACATATGTCATTTTTGCTTGCAGGCATCATTTATTGGTTGGTGTCTGATGAAATGATGCACGCTATTTATTTATTTATTTATTTATTTATTTATTTATTTATTTATTTATTCCCCACATATCAATGTCATTTCGCCATTGCATGATAGTGGGGCTGCTGTACAAATTGAACAGACAAAGCGTACTCCTTAGGACGCCATAAGAAAAAAAAATTCCCACGTTGTAAAAGTCGTCGGTAAGCTCATCAACTGATCATGCAGTTTGAATTCTTCACATCGACACACTCTGCGCACCACCATAAATAAGATCGAAAGAACAGTATCACAAATGCTTTAAAATTGTGAGAACTGAGCAAAATACTATATTCGGAACTGTCAATTAGACTACTAAACCACTGAAAAGGCTACAAATATTGAGGGAAGAAGTTTAGGGGAGGAAATGATGACGACGTATAGGGAAATCTTGTTCCAGTATTTATAGGCGTGGGTGAAGCACAAGCTGTTATATGCCGATGTAAATCGACAGTTCTACAGTATTTATAGCCTTTAGTGTTAAATGCGGGCTTGCTACTCAGATGCATTGGTGAATGTGGGTGACTTTCTATTTGCACATCTGTGGTACACTATTCTGACTGCTCATTGGAAGACCCATTACGTGTTCCACTTGTAATAGACTAGTCAAAGTCGCTGTGAACATGTCGTGACTACGTTCGGTGCTCCCTGAAAGTATGTCTAGAAGCCTTTATTTTCATATCTTTATCTCCAGATAATCTGGTGCCGGTAAGGCTCAAGTTCCGCAGTGTACGTAGCTCGAAGTGAATTTAAAGCGTTTGAGTCCCTTAATTTGAGCTCACAATTTTCCGACACTATTCTGAATCTTAAAACTCAAATGTAACGTAAATGTAACGACACGTTCCAATTTCCGAAATGTAACTGGAACGCGTTCCTTTCAGATTAAAGGAACTTGTAACGGGAACTCGTTACAAAACTAGGAAGGAACGAGGAACGAGCTTTCGTTCCTGTTTTGGAGGAACGTGTACAACACTGAAAGCACCCACTCTTCTTTCAACAAGTGACGTCATATGACAGCACCGATTATGTCACCTGACTTTGCCCTTTAAGAAAGATACGCGCATTTCCTTTATTTCTTGAACTTAAAACGAACAAGTAAAGCGCGGCAGGTGATCTTTCCCAGATCATGAAATCATTCAAGCCACTTAGTCGGTACCTCACGTGACGCCATAAGTTGAGAGAAGAGCGGGCGCTTCCCAGCTGCATTTGAAGCCAAATTGCCACTTCCCCTGGTGCCTGCAGCGCAATAATATTTGGCTCACGTGTTCACAGGAGCCTCCACCACTTCCGGCACCTGTTTCCTGGCTATGTTCAAAAAGTGTTTCAGGGCCTCTTCAAACATGGCAAACGGCATCACGTACCGTAACACCAAAGCGAAACCCTGAAGTGATTACTACTGATAAACTGTTTTTCATAAGCCCTTATTGTCGTTAATGTCGCCACTTTACATTCCAGTGGAGTTGTCCACTTTAAAACACCGTCAGTGTGCATGAGCATCGCTAGCGTAGACTTGGACACCAGAAATCGGCTTGAGATAGGTAAGAGTCATTGCGATCTATCTGTAGCGTAATCACGACGGGGAAGAGTGCCTCGTTCCTTATGTATTTAATGAACTTTCCCAGCGTCGAAGTGGCAGTCATTTCCTACAACTACGTGCGACTGCAAGCGATTGAGGCAGCATTCTTCAAGCCGCTTGTCAAACGACCGACGTTCCGACGCAACGGCGTCTCAGACCCGCGATCGAAAGGAGGAACGTTGCATCCGCACAAAGTGTGCACCGTGGTGCGTCGACGACAACAGTGCAGACTATTTCCTGATGCGCCGCTCACTCGTGACAACTGTGTTTCGCATGGGACAAGAGGGCAAGCGAGAGCACAAGGAAATAGTCTCGCGCTACAGGCACACTATATATGCGAGAGAGCCGCGTGACAGCTTTCCAGGTGCAGCGAATGCGGACGGTGCTTTCTCCTCTTGAAGGCAATTGACGACAACTCGCCGCACGTGCATCTGCGAAGCATTTTTTTTTTTTTTTTGTAGCGTTAGCTACACTGGCCTAGCCAAGCCCGTTTCGCGCGGCACATCAAGAGCCGTGCTGCGCATGCGCAAGGATCAGTGATGTCACACAGCTTGCGCACCGGAGCCACCGGAGCCGGCACCTCTCGCGCACTCCGCCGCCGCCGGTCTGTGCATTCCAGAGGAGTGACGTCGTAGCCGTGGTAGACGCACTCGCGCCGGCGCGCGCTCGCTGTGCAGTCGCCGTCTGACACTGCGCTGGAGCCGCTGCGCTTCTGACTGTCGTTTGCCAGTGTGGTATAGCCATGGAGAAGCAGAGCGCAAATGCTGCTCAACAGCGCAGAAGAGCGGAGAAGCTTCACTCATCGGATCCCGAAGTAGTTGCCTGGCAATTAGCGGTTGAGCGTAGGAGGAATGAACAGAAGAAGGCTAAACGTGCTGCGGAGACACTGGAGCAAAGGGACGAACGTCTAGCAAAGCGGCGTCGCCAGGAGGCTGAGCGACGTGCCCCACCACCCCTGCAGCAACAACAAAACGCCGTCGATGACGTCAAGGCTCGCCGATCGACTGAATATACTGTGAAACTCAGCGAAAGCGCCAGTGCGACTCAGACCTTCCAGACGGACTTCGTAAACAATCCGTTTGGATATGTGTGCGACGTGTGCGAAAGACTAGGGCACATGAAAGACTTGACGCCGCTGAGTAGTGCCATGCGTGAAACGTTGAGTTTAGCGGCGGCGCCGCAGTGGACTGAAACCGTGGCATGTGCCACATAATACGTATACCGCGTGTGTCATTGGAGCAGCAGTAAGCATGACAATCAAGCTAATCCTAGACAATCTAGACAACCAGGAAAGCTAAGAATAATCAGCTGAACCTTTGCTAACGCTACGTATGTCCTGGCATAGCCGAGCTAAGCCAGTGCAACATTTTTTTCTTCTTTTCCATTCTGTGCTTATTTCTCATACCTTCTTCACAATGCAGTGACCATTAACGCCACCCGCTGTGGTAGCTTAGCTGCTAGGATGTTGGTTTGCGAAGCTCGGGTCGCTGTCATTGGATTCCGGCCACGGCAGTCGCATTTCGATAGGGGCGAAGTGCAGAAAGCATCCGTGCACTTAGATTTAGGGACACGTTAAACAACCCTGAATGGTCAAAATTACTCCGGAGCCTTCCACTACGAGGCGCGTCTCATAGTCATCTCGTGGTTGTGGCGCGTATTATTATTATTATTATTATTATTATTATTATTATTATTATTATTATTATTATTATTATTATTCAATTAATGCCGAAGTACGTAGGTCGAAAATGTCTTCGCGGGTCGCGTACCTCGGCATCCTTAATAAGCGGCCGCGTTTTGTTCGAGACATGTATAGGATAATGCTGGGATGAACTCACACAAACGGCGCCAGATTTACATATTTTGCCTGCCTCACTGTCAATGCAGTCTTACTTCTATACTTGGACCCCTACGCCCCTTTCCCTATTCGGAAATTGCAAGCCCGCGTCCTCTGTAAGTTCCTCCAGTCCGCTGCTCGCACCTCTGGGTCGACCGGAAATACTGCAACGAATCGCTTTGCCTTTGAGCAAGCATTCAGTAGTGAGTTAAGCAAGCAGAGAAACGCCGGTATGTGGCGAGTGGGAGCGAGTACGGGTACAGAAACCTTGGCGCGACACCTTCCGTGGGAGTTTTTGGCGCCGACCACAGGAGGAGTCCTTGCTCGCGCACTTCTGCGCAAACTTTGTGTGCCGATGATACTCGCCACTCGACTCACTTTCGGCGGCTCTCGACATGCGCCGACGTGGGTGCGGCGCCTCTATTTACGTAACGTTCGCGAGCGAGTAAGCAGACGACGGTATAACGACCGCGCGCGTCGTCTCCTCGCGCAGTTAGGTCTCGTATGCGGTTGCGCGCATAAGTCCGCAAGTGGCAGCAACACGCGCTGGAAAGAGGCAACGCTCTCTTGCTCGGGCCGTCGATGACCCACATACCAAGCGCTTCGCGGCAGCGGTCCACGGGCTACAGTAGTGGCTGCAGGCCGCGAGAGAGCAAACGACGACGCGAACCGCTGGCCCCGTCCGCTGGCGCCGCGGGTGGGAGGACGCGGGCGCCGCTCACTTGTGGCGTCCGCCCGCGCGGTCTCGATGCACCCGCCGTGAGTGCTCTCTGGTACTACGAACGTAGTACACGTGGGGCGACTGGCTCGAGAAAATCGTAGGTGTGTGCACTTCCGTGCGCAGTTGCGGGTCGTACGCGCGCAGCATTTGCTGCTAAATGTGTTCGTCACGGCTGCCAACCTTATTGACGCTGTGGTCGACGCGCGCGCCGAAGATTGACACGTTGTATAGGCCTCGCGCTTAACATGACATCAATGGACTTCAGCATTTCATCAGTCTTGTATCTCGTTTGTAAGTTCTCGCAATGAACACCGCCATGTCATCGAGAACTTTTTTTTCTTTTTGATGCGCCCACTGCATACATATTCAGCTGTTGCGTAATGCATGTTGTGTTCTCCGAAGCACATACACTCAGAGGCACAGATCCTCGATTCTCTGTAGAGTGAAAGCCTAATTGCGAAAAGCGCGATATCGTCTTCCTGCGCTGCAGTATAATATACCGCTTGCCGTGGATGCCGAAATAGTGGCGCACAGCTCAGAACTTCACAGTGCTTGCCGAATGCGAATGCTCGTCCTTTTCTCTGTACATATTGACGCAAGCGAGGGAGGCGATGACGTGATGGTCACAGTAAAGATGTCGGCGAGAAAGTGGCGTGATTGCGTAGTGAATAAGTGCAGACCGGTGGATAGAGCAAACTTCAGCTTCGAGCCTTTTAATTTTAACGGCGAAGCTGTTCGAATTCTACATAAAATATGTTTTGTGACCTTAAAATTCGGCATATGAAGTATGCGTCATATGGGTACTAAAACATCAGCCTCTGTCTTCTCTCGTTAAACTGAATTAGGTCTTTTTCGCAACTAGTTCGCAACATTTCGCGCAACCAGATAGATCGCTTTAGCTGCAACGTACTTTACGACTGCTTCGAGTCCTTTATGCTAACGTCGCAAGAACGCTAGCTGGGTCGGAGCGGGAATCGAACCCAGGCCGTCTGCGTGGATGGCAGCCAGTTCTACCAAAGAGCCACGCCAGTGGTTGACGCTGCCTCGGAAAAAAAAAAAAAGAAGAAAGCCCCTATACGTGGTGCATAGCAAAGCATACCCATGTATACTATATTGTACAGCAAGGAGGTGGGAAGGAAAGTGAGGCTGAGGAGGAAGGAAAGAAGGAGGGCAGAGAGTAAGGAATAGTATAGCCTTCGCTAATATAGCATAACAAGGGGGTGGGAAAGGAAGGTGACGGTGAGGATGAGGGAAATGAGGAGGGGAAAGGGCAAACCATAGCATAGTATACTGTGGTATAGCAAGGAGATGCGAAAGGCAAGTGAGGGAAAGGAGGAGGGCAAGGCCACCAGTGCCGCAGTGTAACAAGGGACTGGGAAAGGAAGGTGAGGGAAATGAGGAGGAAGAGAGGGTAAAGCCAGTTTTTATTACACGACAGTTTTTATTACACGACAGTTTTTATTACAGGGAGCTTGGAAACAGAGATAGAGGTAATGGCTAATAAAACGCTGTCTGACATAGACTCCTGGGCCTCGGCGAATTTATTAAAAATAAACCCTTTAAAAACGCAAGTAATTTTATATATACCTAAAGGAAAAATATCGACAAATAAGATGAATTTATTTCTGGGCTCTCAGCAGTTAGATATGGTAGATTCCGTTAGTACCCTTGGAGTATATTTTTCAAAGCACTTAACATGGAATGTACATATTGATAGCCTGCACTCAAAGATGTCATCTGCCATTGGTGTCCTTGCACGTATGCGATGTATTCTTCCTACTAAGGTGAAAGTTACGATATACAATGCGCTGGTATCATCTTTGTTACAGTATTGTAGCATAGTGTGGTGTACTACCGGAGTGACAAATTTGCGCAAGTTGTATTTGCTACAGAAAAGAGCCATACGACATATTGCTGCTGTACACTATCTGTCATCTACAAAACTTCTTTTTCCAAAATATGAAATTCTTCCAGTATTCTCTTTGTATAATTACAGGCTGATGTTGTGTTATAGGGAGTTTATTAAGCATGGTACCAATACCATAATTAATCTTGCTAAGCTAAATGTAAACCCGAGTGTTCGACTGACCAGGCACAAAGAAATGTGGACTGTACCCACCCCTAGAACTGTTTATGATGAACAATCATTGTCCTACAGGCTGCCGTCCCTACTAAACTTCTTAAAGCACGAAGATTTTGATCCTTCGTCTAATCAAAACTGTCACATTAAACGCTTCGCCCATCGTATTCATTTTTAGGAATAATATATATCTCGGAATTTTGGCCATTCATATTATTGTTGCTTTTCATGTTCATGCCACTTCATGACTATACATATAAACTATTCTCTCTATTTTCAGTGATTTGTATAATAATTTTTTGTATTACTTGACGCCATGTTAAACTTGTAAAGTGTATTTCTGTATTTTGCATTCATGATTTGTCCGCCATCCTGCTGCATTGCCAACTTGTAACGGGGTCGGGACCTCGTCAAGCTCTCGAGCTTTTAGTCCTGTACTCCTCCTATTGAAAGGAAATAAATTGATTGATTGATTGATTGATTGATTGATATCCATGTATAGTATGGGAACGGAAGTGAGGATGGGGAAAGTAGGGGAAGCTAGATTTGCGCCCTTAGTGAGAGACGCCCACATATTTTTTTTTTCCTCTTGTCGGTGTAGGCCTACAAGCGAAGGCCAACTTGCGGATATGCAACGCATGTGCTTTATGCACTATCATCATCATCATCAGCATCATGAGCCTACTTTAATTAAACTCCACTGCAAGACGAAGGCCTCTCCAATGAATTTCCGACTTGTCCTGCCCTGAACGAGTCGATTTCACTTTATGCCTGCGAATTTCTTAATTTCGTCATTCCAGTTATAGCGCTTATAAGAGATTGCGAGCAATGGAAAAGGTTTACTCGCTCATAGATATTTTAATTCTGTTTGATTCAGCTGTCATGTGTACGACATGGCTGCCAGAGAATGTTCGCATCGGTTGCCTCCTTACGGATTTGTTTCTCAGAAGTCCCGTCGCTATTCTTACATTCAATAGTACCGTTCATGCAGAGATAGAACAGGGACTCAATGTGTAAGGGACTCTACCTTGGGGGACGCTGAACACGCAGAGTTTGTGTGATGATCTTATTAACTAAACGCGCGCTTCACGGAACCGTCGTTTTCTTTGTGTCGCACATTTGTTGAGGAAAGACTCCTTAGGACATTTTTTTCTATTATTCATATTTATTTTTACGGTTCTTTTCAACTTTATTCGTTATCTGTCGCCTCCACTCCCTTTGCCGCCGTACACCGCTCCTGCCACAAGAAAATAATAAAGCTACAGAAAATCCTAAGTGCATAAATGAAAAATGAGGCAACAAAGCATTTATTTCGTGCATTTCGCAGCACCTGCACATCGTATTTCGTGCTCGTATTTCGTAGCGTTTTTTCTTCTTTTTTTTTCTCGCTCCGCTCTCTTTCAAATGTATATTCCTATTTTGCGTTCGCCCTGCATACAACAGCTAACCTGACTGAATTTCTGTTTTATATACCTATGTTCCTTGCTTCTTTTCACCGCTCGCTTTCAATTTCCCCCGTGTGACACGCAATCAAGCATCCATCGTATGCCAATAGAGGAGGCAAAAAAACATCCTCTCTTTTTTTTTTTTTTTTTGACTCTCCCGCTCGAAACGTCGTTACTTGTCTCGTCGATGGCTGCACAGCCCATGACTATATCTGGTGCGCCATCACTTTCTCCACTGGGCTCCTGTCTCACCATATCCATTAATGGCGTTGTGCGAAGACTTGCACATCATACGTATACTTCCTATGAATTTTGGCTTATCAAGTAAAATCTCTTCAGTGAAAACACAAATGGTGAAAATCAAAATTAAACTGCAGGTGGAGCCTGCAGAACGGGTTGCCGAAGTAGAGACCTGTAAATTTCGCTCAGTTCACGGCCGCTTCCGTCGGCATCAATGAACGCACGTCAAAAAGGCTCATAGAGCTCCACACTGGTGCACCGAATGTGAGACCAGCACCAGGGGCGCACTTGCAGAATGGCCTAAAAGCCAGAAAACGTGCGAGCAGAGGCTATCTAGTGTGTGTGTGTGTGTGTGTGTGTGTGTGTGTGTGTGTGTGTGTGTGTGTGTGTGTGTGTGTGTGTGTGTGTGTGTGTGTGTGTGTGTGTGTGTGTGTGTGTGTGTGTGTGTGTGTGTGTGTGTGTGTCATCGGAGGGAACAAGATAGAGAGGCGTAAGGACAAAGATATGGAGGAACAAGGAAGTGCAAGATGATTTTTATCGTAGTGTTAGTAAATTAAGTTGTCTTAATATCCAAGATCACAACCCTTGCAAGGAGAAGACGTTTGGCAGTCTAGAAGACACTCAGAGAGAGCATGCAGATGACCAGACCCAGAGCAATGTGATACTTGGAGTCGGGCTGACTATTTCGTCATTTGTGGAGTGAACGTGTAGGAAATGCTATATGGAATATAATATCCATGAGTGTAGTTTCATTTCCACGCGTTCATGAAATGTATGTCCGTGTTGCGTTTGTCACGAACGTTTTTTGACGCCTGACGTCGCAGGATGAGGCCTTTGTGCCGGAGTAGCAAGGGGAAGGCGCTGAGCACACCCACATCTCTGGAGTACTGCCTAATCACATTACTATGACAGACATTTCAGAGGTATGAAAGGTGTTGCAACGTACCCCTTACACTTCGCTTTGCCACGTTACGTTAAGTGACGACATTCTGAACATTGCTTCTCGGTCGGCGAGCTCAGATATATAAACACCATGTAGTTGGTACAAGCTATAATGCAACGGCGCGCAAAGCAAGCACAAACACAAGGAAGTGCACGAAACAATGCGCAAACTATCAACTGCGTATTTTATTGAAACAGCCCTATATACTCAGTAACGCTTAAAGAAAGCCCCTCATAACCACACACACATAAACATAAGAAACTGCCCTTGTTTGTGTTTAACACCACGTAGTTGGTACAAACTATAATGCAAGGGCACGAGTTACCAACTCGCCCAACAGACGTTCCTTCCGTAGTTGGCGCAGCTGGCATTCCGCTTGTGCGTCAGGTTAGGCTGTTCAGTGTTTTGTGTCAGTGTGCGGCGTCATCTCATTCTGCTGTACACGCCATGCTCAATGCGTGGAGCAACATTAGGACAAGCATACTTTTCGCGTTCCCATTGGAACGATACAGGCATATACGCAGTACTTTTCTTATCTTTCTTTCTTCATTATTATTTTCGTTAGGCCCACACCATTGTCTTGCTTTTACAATGCTCCCAGTGAGGAGGAGTCACGTCTTTTCGAGACGGCGGTCTTATGGTGTCTTGCATAGCGCCCTTTCACGGACGAATGACACGCTAGAGGTGGCAATAGCGGCGCCCGAGGTCCTAATATTATTATTATTATTATTATTATTATTATTATTATTATTATTATTATTATTATTACGCGAACACTTCCGCGTAACGCTACCACTCCGAATGACCAACTAAAGTCATTCACTCCAAGATCATCTATTAATATAATAGATGATCTTGGAGTGAATGACTTTAGTTGCTCATTCGGAGTGGTAGCGTTACGCGGAAGTGTTCGCGTCCATAGTCGACGTTTTATCCCTTAACAAACGGCGGGAACGACGTTGGCGAACAAGAATTTAAAGTCGCGGAACGGAAGGTCGACCATAATGTGTCCGAAATGTGCCAGAAAGCATCAGAGCATCTGTCGGGAAGGCCGAGCAGACGCTAAGCCGATTACGAGAAAAGCGCGCGGCTCTTAAGCGAAGATCACGAGGCAGGCGGAAAATAGCCCCATGCTTTAACGCATTGGCCGTGTTTGTTTCTTCCGCCAGGTTGGGCCATCACGGGACAGACGGCGTTACCGCTTCCAACTTGGGCGCGCTATCTAGTGACATTGACGCCGGTTTGACGTCAGTCCTTCAAGTGAGATGCGAGTAAACAACGACGGAACACAGAGTGCCGAACTATCTAACGGAATTTGTTCTGTGCAAGCGACGGTTTTCTCTGGCAGGTGAGATGCGCAGCACGTCTCACGAATAGATTCACGTCTGTGCTGCACGGTCTCCGTGAGGCGAACAAAACGTCACTGACGAATGCTCCTTTTTGAAAGCGTTGTACTAGACCTCAACGGTGGCTCCGTTAGTGCATATTCCAGACAGTAAAAAAAAATTCAAACTACAGTTTAAGGTAATACAGTGACTATCTACAGATCTTGCAGTGTTGTTTGGTTTACACGAACATACGCACTGAGTCGATCACTGCATTGGCGAGTTGGATATGTTGTGCGACTAATGCGCTTGCAAGGGATGTGTAGATTGTGACTATTTTCGCGATGACATTATTTAGCAGTCCAATGCAGTTCCTTGCTTTTGTGTGCAATAATATGATTAAAGACAGCACGCATCTAAGAATGTGTAAACATTCCCCGCACCCACCTTACTTTCTTTTTCAGCTACACAGCTTCTACGGCTAATTCAGCTAATTAGGCATTAAGGTTTAGGGTGCGGTGTATTGCAGTGCCGGAGAGTGCGTTTAATACTCACCAATATTCTTTGCTGACGGTGTTGCATTTCTGGCGGCTGTCTTTTTCGTGTCACCGGCAAGCTCGAATGAATTGATGATGATGACAGATAATATGATGAGCATTCGTAGTATCTGTACATTGTGCCCACCTGCTACGATCTCAGTAGAGACTGGCAGTATTGCAAATAATAAATAAATAAATAAATAAATAATAAATAAATAAATAAATAAATAAATAAATAAATAAATCGTTGGGGCACGATGGCGTGCACTGACACACTGACAGCTGTGGTGTCTGGACGAATGAGCTCTGTCACCAAGTTTTATAACATTGAAAAGTCAACTTCACTTATCGAGTGCCATTTATTGGAGCCGTCGGACGTGTTCAGGCGCCCGTAGGGGTTGCCCAGGAATTCCTAGGCTGGATCGCTTGAGTCGTTGGAAAGACCGTGATGGTACTCGGCCTAGAAAGTCGCGGGATCAAATGCCAGCTGTGATGGCCGCACTCCATTGGTGACGATACCATCAGTGCACGTTAAGGAACCCCAGTTCATTCAAGTTTCCGGAGACCTCCACTACGTCACTTCTCATAATTATATCGTGGTTTTGCGACGTGAAACTCCGGAAATTATTATTGTCAAGGTGGTGGCCTAAGGAAACAACACAAGTCCAATGTGATGGGCAGGCCAAGGAAAGGGCGGTTGAAAGAACACAATATTTAGTTGATACCACAAACTGTATAGCTCAAGAATATATAAGTGCACTTAAGTTTTCGAGCTCTCCTTAGCCGTAAGAAGAAAAAAAAAGCACAAACGGGAGAACGGAGAAGATGGAACGGTTTGCCGCTCTTGTAGTATAGTGGAATCCAACGACAGCCCCATGAGTGCAAATAACTTCCAGGATGACGATGAACACAGAGAGAAAATAATGTGCAGCAATTTACACATTTACCACAACTCGGCAAATAAGCGTGCTATGGAGCAGCGTGTTATACGTTCTCGAGAGTGTCGAGTGAGGTTAGACGGTGTAGTATTGCGAAGACGAATGAAGAGACGAGCGGTTAGAGATGAACGTACTGCTGTACCGAACCGCTACAACTCGCCGCCTGTGTTGACCGTTTTCTATTTTAGCGCTTGCATCGTAGATATTAGCGCATCAACCCGACGATTGCGTTAAACAATTGCTTCTGGCTGAAACCGCACCCCAATATGTTCCAACATTCTTCCGAACTGTTCCGAATTCAAGGCTACTTCTCGCGAATTGAAAACTATATCGTTGGCAATGTAAAAATGACATTTAACATTCCCACTTGTACTTTAAGGCTACGCTATCGGCGGTCCATCTTCTTCGCCGATGTCGACAAGAGTGACCGGATGCCACTGCACGGCGCAACGTTTCCGTTAAGGTCTTACTGCTCTTGTGCTGCAAGAAACACGGACACACTGTGTAAACAGACATTGCTTAAGGTCTTGTAATGCTCTCCGTCGCAAAATTTGTAACGGCCGCCGCTATCACTGCCCCAAGGCGACCGCTGCTGAGAGCCTAGCTTCGACGCAGTCGTAAGCACTTGCTTGTAGCGAGGCTAAATTCTTGCTGCCGGCAAAGGCGCCCATGAGCTTACGTGAGTCTCGGAGGGCGCGGAAACGTGGTCCTTTCAACTTTTGCAACTGTCTGCAAAGCGCCTGCACTTCTGTGTCTATATAACGCGGAAACACTGCTCTGCAAAACGATTTTGCGCACAATTCAAGTTAGGCGTCTTGTTCGAGGCAACCTTTTGAGCTTCCGCTGTTGCAGTGCTAGGATGGTAGTGCAGGCAACGCGTTGGTCAATAATGCCGTGGCTGTCTTATGGACATGGCCCTGCGCTCACAGGCCTGTAGCGACGCTGGCAGTTGCTACTGTTCTTGAAACTGACTGTCTTCAGCAGTCTACTGTATCGTAATGGACGGCCGCTCATGTTCAGCACTGATAGCTCTTTTAGGTCAAATGAGGCGCTCCGCAGACGATATAAACGTAATCATGCATGCTCTGGAATGGGTATCCCTCCACTCTGTTGTATGCTCGAACCTGCGCTTTAAAGATATTTTGCCTATCTGTTCAAACGCATGACTCGCGATACTTGTTGACTCATATTCAGTGCTTGAGTATGATATTGTATTCCAGGTTTACTTGTATAACGAGTGACAGGCGAAGATATCGCACCAGGGTGTTAGATTCATTCTCATATTAACCTGCTTCTAATAATAACAGTTTCTAGGGTTTAACGTGCCAAAACCATTCTGTGATAATGAGGGACGCCGTAGTGGAGGGAAATTTCGACCACCTGGGGTTCTTTAACGCGGACATCGCGCACTACGCGGGCCTCCATAGCATTTCGCCTCCATCAAAATACAGCCGCCGCGGCCGGGATTCGATCACGTGATCGCGCGGTCAGCAGCCAGGCGCCATATAGCCATTAGACCACCACGGCGGCTTTTAGGTTGCTGCTCTAATTTTCTCAAATTCTAACACTTTGTGGTAACACCCTACCTCTACTCAGTCCTTTGAGAGTATAATTGTAAAAAACGAAGTGAAGTTCGGAATTTACGGAAGTGCTGGATTGCATGGCCCCTCGCACCTTCGAAGTTCCGTATCTGGTTATGCATCGTTACACACATGAAGAACCGGCAAACGAAATTATTGACTTTGACGCGATAGTAAATAATTCATTTGCAAAGTTGGATCGGTCTCACAAAATATGCTTCTGACGTTACCGAGGATACCGTTTGTTTTGTTTATTACATTTTAAAAATAAATATTACAAACGTAGTATTGTTCGCGAAGGTAGACAGATTTCCAAACACATTTTAGGTCTAATAACCACTTACTGTATGAGTTTCTGCTTGTCATTTCTCTATGCTTGTCGCAACATAGCTGGGACAAGCTGTATGTACTTTGGTAGGCCACACAAGACGCACCCGCTGAGCGGTACGGGTACAGAATGCGCACCACAAGACAGAAGCGCGGCCAAAAGTTACAGAATGCGATTGATTGATTTGTGGGGTTTAACGTCCCAAAACCAGCTCTGATTACGAGAGACGCCGTAGCGGAGATCTCCGGAAACTTCGACCACCCTGCGCTTGTTTAACGTGCACTGACATCGCACAGCACACGGGCCTCAACATTTCGCCTCCATCGAAATGCAGCCGCCGCGGCCTTCGGATCTGCAGCCGAGTGCCATAACCACTAGACCACCGTGGCTGGAAACAGTATTCGATCCAACAGAAGGGAGACGCTGCCAAGGACGGCAGGAAATAGGTAATGTGATCAAATTGGGAAATTTGCAATAATTATTTGCAATCAGCCAACGCCAGGAATGGAGGCCACTGGGAGGGGCTCAGTCACACTTTAATCCAACGCCGCATTGGTAGCTATAGACAGTAAATTTGGCAGGCTTCGATCATGTCGCGCATTTGTTCGCGAGAACTGCAGGACACCACGGTTTGCATCTCTGATCAGGGCTCCAGTGCAGGATGACCTGCTCGATCGAGAACATTATGCGGCTGATGGGCTGAGAATCGAGCGGCGGCACGGTCACTGCTTCCGAATCGCGAACGCGGCCAATTTGGCGGTCAGCAGGCGCACGACTCGGCTTACGAATGCGCGTGCGCATGAATTCCTTCTCGCAGCTTGGAATACAGCGGAAGCGGCTGGCCGCAATCGGCGTTGTTGCTTTCGCTCTCAAGGCGTATACAATCGGTTAATACAGCCACGTGGCCTTATAAGCGAAGTGGCTGTAAAGCGAACACGTCACAGTAAAACGGGCCGCTGCGGTGTTGCCGGTGCAGAGCACAGCAATGCGCGCTAAGCCACAGGCTCTCCTTTAACCGAGGCTAAATTATTATGGTGAATCTGACAGCGCATGATGCGCTGATATCGCGGCGATTGCCTGTCAAGGCTGCACTGGATTGTTTTATCCACCTTTAAGGTGTAGCCAGCCTTAAGTACGCGAGTGCTTTTCTTTTCCCATGTCACCTTCATTGGAATGCGGCCGCGGCGGACGGGATCGAATGCGCATTCTTCGACCTGAAGGGAGCAACTGGGTAGATGTATTGGCTGGTGCAGGCTGTACCGGAGATCACAGTGGCTTCATGCACAGGGGATAATGCGCAACTACAACGCCAGGATACTCGAAAACATTCGCATTGCCGGTAGCGCATCGGGCGTAGATACACCGGGACCCTGCTATTAAGCACCGCCTTTAAACGTCTCCATCGCGTAGGTCGAGTTACGTCAACGTGACTTTACGCCGTTCACAAAACGTGGATTCCCTGCGTGCCGACTTGTATCGCTAGAGTTGCCCTGAACGGCGCACACTGGCGTGCAAGCGCAGCGTCACGACCGTTGTGCGAGCACAACGTGGCGTCTTTAGGGCCAGCCTGCTTGACCTATTCTGCGCCCCCCGTAACCTCCCTGGCTACCAATTATCTTTGGCGCTTCCCGCTGCGTGCAATGTTAATCGAGGACAGAGCTAGCGTAGCCCACTCCGTTTGTGCTTCGAAGCCGTGCAGGAAAGCCCGAGCGCAGACGATACGAAAGCGAGTGAAAGCTTGACGCTACGCTTAGCAGTGCTGTACTGCCGACTATATAGCGACGAATCCTGACTGCACCGAACGGCTGCAACCACTCGGAGTGTAAATGAAGCGCTGGCCAGTTCATTCCAGAAATGCGATACGTTTCCATTTTGTCTTCTCGCTCCTCCATTTTCCTCAGTTATTTAGGTGCCCGCAATTCTCTTCACCGACCTGGAGAACAGGATTAGACAGCGCTAAGTATTAAATGCTAAGCATTTCTTAGCGAACTTCGGCGAGTTTGAGCGTATCTATCTATCTATCTATCTATCTATCTATCTATCTATCTATCTATCTATCTATCTATCTATCTATCTATCTATCTATCTATCTATCTATCTATCTATCTAGCCGCCTACAATTTTGTGCTCTCCTGGCCGTTTCGCTAAGGGGATGTTTACGAAAATTGGTATGCCACAACATGACTACATGACGAACATAAATGACAGGTCATAACATGAAAATCATGACAGGCATGTCATGAGCGGCATGATTTACATACCACGGTCTTGGTGCTCTCCCGGCCGTTTCGCTAATGGGAAGTATGCGAAAATTAGTATGGCACAACATGACTGCATGGCGAACATAAATGACAGGTCATAACACAAAAATCATGACGCTGCATGTCATGAGTGACATGATTTACATGCGACGGTCTCGGTGCTCTCCTGGCCGTTTCGTTCGTAGGATGTATACGAAAATTGGTATGCCACAACATGACTCTGACGAACATGACTGACATGTCACAACATGAAAATCATGATATGTTTGTCATGAGGGACATGATTTACATGCCACGCGTTTCTTTAACGGGATGTATACGAAAATTGGCATGCCACAACATGACTGCATCACTAACGTTAATGACATGTCATAACATGATATTTCATGACAAGAACGTCATGAGCGACATTATTTACATGCCACGGTCTTGGTGCTCTCTTGGCCGTTTCGTAAGTGGGATGTATAGGAAAACTGGTACGCAACAACATGACAGCATGACGAACATAAATGACAGGTCATAACATGAAAAGCATGACATGCATGTCATGGGCGGCATGATTTACATGCCACGCCTTTCGTTAATGGGATGTATACTAAAATTGCTATGACACAACACGACAGCATGACGAACGTAAATTACAGGTCATAACATTAGAATCATGACACGCGTGTCATAAGCAGCATGGTTTACATGCCACAGCCTTGGTGCTGTTGCGGCCGTTTCGTTAATGGAATGTATACGAAAATTGCTATGGCAGAACACGACTGCATGACTATCATAAATGACAGGTCATAACATGAAAATCATGACATGCATGTCATGATTTTCATGTTATATGTCATGACCCGGATGATTTACGTGTCATGGTCCCGGCGCTATACTGCCGTTTTGTTAATGGGATGTATACGAAAATTGGTTTGGCACAACATGACTGCATGGCGATCATATGTCACAGGTCATAACATGAAAATCGTGACATGCATGTCATGAGCGGCATGATCTACATGCCACTCGTTTCGTTAATGGGATGTATACCAAAACTGCTATGGCACAACACGACTGCATGACGAACGTAAATGACAGGTCATACCGTTAGAATCATGACATGCGTGTATGAGCGGCATGGTTTACATGCCACAGTCTTGGTGCTCTTGCGGCCTTTTCGTGAATTTCATATGTACCAAACTCGGTGTAGCGAGACAATAATGCAAATCCATTTTACGTTCCTGATGCGTGCTTCGCATTTCCTTGATTCCCACTGCACGTGGGACCTGCCAATTTTTTTATCTCCCCCTCTCTGTCGCGCGCGCACCTTTGCGTAACATTTCATCATTTTCACTGCATTAGCATGCGTGCTTCTTTGTTTTCATAGCGAATAAAAAAATAACTGGAACCAAACTTTGCCGTGCGACAGTCCCTGGAAATTTTATTAACTTTTATCAGCTTTTCAATATGTTCATGCGAAGATGAACGGCTTGTAGGGATGCAGCTTGACGATTTGACGATTATGCTGGTAACAACTTCGTGAGCGCTAGTCGCTTAGCGCTTTGAAATGAGGAAAGTGCGGCGGGGTTGCAACGAGGACAACAGGAATAAAAACGACATGACAACCTCTGAGTGTCAAAGACCATGCACTTGAAGAAAACCAGCAAGTTTAACTCTCTTTCGGATAATGCTATAGAGATGTACCATTAAGATATTTGTTTTATATTCTTTTCGAACATAAAATTCCGAAATTATATATATTTTTTTCACCGGCTTACTCATAAAGCATTGATTTTTCTACGGTACTAGCAAGGTAACACCAAAGAATATGAGGGAATTCGAGCGGCTGAGACATTTTCGCCGCATTGACACTGAGTTCAGTATCTACAACACAAAAGAAAAAGAAGTTACAGCAAGAGTGGTAGTGCGTTTCTCGATACCTGTAAGTGGACACAGCCTACGAAAACACGACCAGCACTGAAAATACCATGGGAGGAAGTTAAGCCTTTGCTTTGCATATAAAAATTAAAACACAGAATCGTTTGGCGGGCTTTCTCACAGTCGGTCCTTTCACGTCTCAGCCGCCTATAAATTTCCTTAGCGCTGATCATGGCTATAGGCAGTATTGCGATACAAGAGTATCGCGATAGTATTTTAGAGAAACTTTTGCGCGCCTGTATTTCTGTATATTGCGATACTGTGTCGGACAGGGGTATCTATTTCGTTACTTTTTTTGTCACAATTGAGCAGACGTGTCTGAAAGAGGAAAAGACGACCTTTTCTTTAGGCCATGCGAAGGTGCCCCCTCCCCAGTCTTCAATATGGAGACACTACTTGAGCTTTTGAACGGTCAGCACATACCCACGTGAGAGTGGAAGTATTACATTATACTTATAGATGACCCCAGAAGTGGTATCGCTGTGCTGCAGGATTTCCCTGACATCAAAGCGGCATTTCTCCTCATCCGATGGGGTAGAGCAGAAAAGTCATTTCTTGTTCTCTAGTCTTGTGCTGAGGCCAAAGTTACGCTGCCTAGAAGACATGAGAAGCAGCTTTTGCTTAGGTGGAATTGGAAACCTTTCCAGAAAAAAGAAATGTGTGTAAAATAAACGGATAGTTTCTCTTAGCTCATTGGCGTTGGTTAGTGCTTCGAGCGATATGCTTGGCTTGCAAGTTTCAATGCATCCTTCATAATATTATGCTGCCCTTTAGTAGATGTCCGTGCGGAGCATCAGCACCCACGCAATAAAAGTATTCCGGTTTCTGTATTTTTGCACCTGTATTTCTGCATCTGCATTCCGAGATACCTCCTTCGTCTTTTTGAAAAAAGTGTCGCCGAAATATTTCGTTACGGCAAAGGCAATTGAGTGCATCTCAGTATCTGTAGTTAGGACTTCCAGCACATGTATTCCGGTATCTGTGTTCCAGAATACTTTTCTGAGCATTTTTGTCCAGTCCTGGCGCTGAAGAGGAATTTGGCTGTCTTCAATACATTGACTAAATATACCTTTAGTGTAAACCGCCACACAGACCACCATTGCGAAACTTGAGTTAATAGACGTTCATTTTAGAGACAGTGATCACAAATTTAGGCCAGCAAACCGTCAGCAACAGCTTTCAGCCCAGGTCTCGGCAACAAGAATACGTCTTGTGTACCTTTTTTACTCGATTCGTTCCCGCACAATGCCAGAGTCGTTTCGTTTTTCTAATCCATTGTCTTATTATCCATTGTCTTCTGAAATTGCTGCGCATAAAGAAAGAAAGAAAGAAAGAAAGAAAGAAAGAAGAAGAAAGAAAGAAAGAAAGAAAGAAAGAAAGAAAGAAAGAAAGAAAGAAAGAAGAAAGAAAGAAAGAAAGAAAGAAAGAAGCGGCACCAGCAGTGGGAACAAATGAAGCTGCATGCCCACGGAATAAACGGGCCTGTTTTCACTAAAATATGCAGGACCACCTAGGGGCCACTGTCGCATCCCTGCGCACGCTTAAGCAAATACGGTAACGCAGCGCAATTAAGCGACTCGGCTCGCTAAGGCGAAAACGCAAGCACACTTTAATCTTCATCAGCGGGCATGCGTGCAACTCCAACCTATTCGTTGCGGCTTCCCACGGCTTGACGGCGTTCGCTAAGCAAGACGCAGTGGATACGAAGAAGGTCCACAGCTTTCCTCTTCCTCTCCTACGAGCATTTCGCCCCCTTATATTACGCCCACGAGCGCGCAATCTCGGTCATATACCTCGGTAATAACAATGATAATCGATCCTCTGGGCGTCGTTGGGTAACTGAAGGTGAATAAGGCAAACGGTGCGGCCCGCTGACACGCAATCGGTCGGACCAGGTTCACAAAAGCTCGAGTGCTTCCCGCACGCCTTCTCAATAGTGAGCGTTCGAAACGGGGCCTTCGGGACAGAAGCGGGTGCAGCACCGAATCGTATCGCACGCGAGGCGTGTTCTTCAAAACGGTGTCATGGCACTGGGAACGAAAGCACCGATGTGGAGCTGGAACTGACCGACGACTCAAACGCAACGAGGCTACAGTCTTCTTTCGTCTAAACTTATTAAACATGCGAAATTTCAGGGATTTGTTCACGAAAGAGTAAGCAAGCAAGCGTGTGCAGACAAACGGGCTGTACATTTTTGGAAATTGTGCTTCAATAAACGCTGTGGCGGTGGCTGGCCAGCGAAGCTGTTCACCTATCACCTTCTCCGATAGGCTAATGTGGCCATGCAGCCTGATGTTTGCGATCGGCGACGGTTCTTGAACCGCAACCGATAGCACACATCATGCGTGAATCCAAACCCTCGGTCCATGAAGTAATCTTGGATGTAGATTTCGCTTCGTTCTAGAACTGAACCTTGTTTTCGTGGTATTTGGACCCACAAGGCACGAGACATTACGTCTTGACCGACCTCGGCACGATGGAGTTGCGGTTCCCATCGCGGCTCGTCGTGAGCCTATAGTTTCCATGAGATAGAGACGGGGTATAGGGGGGTACTTCTCTTGTGCGAGGGTAATGTGCATCAAAGGATGCAAGTGTTCTCGTGTGTAAGTCATTCCTTTTCAAGTATCAGCTGTATTCTTCTTCACCTCATGTTATTCTTTATTTTTACTGAGAATACATTTGTTTGTGCTCAGTGCAGCGTGTCAATAGCGCCCTCACGGTATTTCACAGGTCATGCGCTGTACTGTTTATTCTTTTCTTAATTTTCAAACGTGATCAGCCTGTATACGCGATGATGATTAACGAAGTTTAACGTGATGGATTACGCAACCCAAGGTCTGCATATACGACAGGCGTCGCTATGGGAGATTTCGGATTAACAGACTGGCATTGCATGACGTGCACTGAAGAGCGCTATGTCCCGTCTCCGTAGGCACGATAATTCTTCATATGCAAAGTATTTCATTTCATCTCATTTATTCACCCTCAGTCGCAAAACGCACTGCAGAGGGGAGTGGGCTACAAAAGCACACCGGGAGTGAACGAATACGACAATATAACATCCTTAGTGCAGGGTCGCGGTTCATGGCTAAAGGTAGATGATTAAGACGAAAACGAAGACATAAATTGCAGACGCACATATCGCAGGCGGAAGACGTATACGCCATCGCCAGATCCTGCCACTCGACGGTACAGGTAATAACGGCAGCATCGGCGGTAAAGAATTCTTATGCAATGCGACGCGTCCTATCGTGGTGATTGAAGGGAAGATGCTACCATGTCCATCAGCGGGTCAGCGGACGGCTGAAGCAGAAGAGCAGCAGGTCAAGTGGAATGCTTATGTGATGTCGGAGTGCCGTGCCGGTGCGTGCTATCAGTGACGGACACACTTTGAGTGTGCAAACAGTGGTGGTTGTCAAGTATGCGAACAAGACAGGAAACAACAGCGTCGTGCTGATTGCCGTTGGAGGTTAGGAGGCCATGGCACCGAAACATCGCCTACAAACGACACAGGAAAGAGACTTGTGGCACAGCTATCACTATACAACCACGCGTTTGATTGTCGTGAAAACAATAGGCATCGGTGACTAAAACGTGGCGGTTGTGACGTGTTCTGACCTCGACAATTACTTCCGATGGATGAAATCCGTCACCAATATTCTTTTTTTTTTTTTCTGTAGCTCCAAGGAAGCAGACGCTGGCTCTAGATACCGCCCGTATTTTAACTCCACGAGGATTCGCGCTAGAATTGCATCCGATTGAGCAATGATTTACAACCTGGTGCATTTGAGATGGAAATTTAGACCCATATACTTCTGTAACTTGTGTTGTGTATGATTCAACGAGTAAACGCAAAAGACTCGCGAGGCATCGCTCTGGGAACGGTCGAGAGACGATTTCGCAAAGTGCCTCAAGTCGGTGTCTCGGAGAACTATTCACCACACTAGCGTGCGAGGGTCACGTGCTTCGGCTCGCTTAGCCCTCGGACACGGTCGTCGCATATTCTACGTGTCGAACATGTCCTGTCCTTCCGCCGAAACTCTTCCTGCATACAGCGACCAGCTTGCTGCTCACGCGACGTCCACCGCCCAGCACCGAGCGAGTTCTTTAAAAGTGCTGTGCGCGCGCGTGCGCACGAGCACTCCATTCTGCGAGAGCGTGCCTCGCGTGTGGCGTGCGAGGGGAGCGCTGTTTACGGCGCTGCCAACCTGCAGCGATCCTTCACCTCTTCACGGCCAATGCATCTTCTCGCGTGGCTACCAGCTATCTTCGTAAAGCGTCTTCATACTACAGCGGGGCCAACTTGTGAAGTGTGGACCTATAAAGCTGCGTTCACAGTGAATGAAAAAGGGGAGCGCTCTGCCTTCTGGCCACTACGCAGAAGTGCGACAGCGAGGTACGTAGGAACGGCAATCGAACGAGCAAAAGAGGTACCTTTTAATGTGAAAATTTCAGCACAGGCCGCCAGAAGGAAAAGAGTGGGCGAAACACGCATTTTTCTTCCAGCTTCGTCGTGGTTCTCGCTGAAATTTTCATCTTCAGAGTTTAAGTACAAAGCACATCGAACCGATCCTTTAACGAAAGAAGCGCCTTTTCAGCCCATTGGCTGTCATTTGCACAGTATGCCTCACTAGACGCGCTATAACGATCAGTTAGGTTTTGTGAAAATGTACCAGCGTTGCGTATAGGGAAGGGCTCAACTTTTCTACTGGCATCCATATGAAACAGACAATGTATAAATCGGAGAAGTCGCAACAGATATGAGCATTATTTGTACATTAAAACACACAAGTAACCGTGAGTAGTTGTCGAGTTGACTGTCGTCAACTCGACAACCATCCAGGGACATCGGAAGAAAAGTGGGTAGAGGAAGCAATATATCCGCCGGTGAAACCTTTATTTCACAGCGCCCGTGTGACGCTGAAGACCGTGCCTTGTAAAAATAGAACTGTGACGACGGCCGTGTATACACCGTTTGATTTCATTTATTATACCCTCACGGCCAATCAAGGCATTACAGAGGGGAGTGGGCTACAGTCACATGACAAGTTTACAATATTATATGCGAAAATTAACATGCAAGATTCAGTATAGTTACACATATAAGTACTTGTAAGCAGGCGCTACAAGTGCGCTACAAGTTCGCATGTTCGCTAATTCTTTTTTTCCGAAGTGCGTAGCAGACTGGAACAAGCTTTCGGTAAAACAAGTATGTTGTGCAAATGAAGACTTATTTGTATCTCTGTTGTAACCCCCCCCCCCTCCCTCCCTGCTGTAACGCCCAAGGGCAATGCGGGGTAATTCCTGAATAAAGAATAAAGAATAAAGAATAATGTTCCCGAAACCTGGTGTATGAATATGTCCGTCGCAAGGACTCTTACTTATTGAAACTTCTTAATCGATGTTGCTTTCCCAGGCTTCTAGGGAAATCGGTAATCTTTCCTTATTATTTCAGGTTCAGTATGTTTAGTGGGCCAATTTGTGCATTTGGTTCTCATCAGCAGGAAACTTTCTGTTCTGCCCTATTCACTTCCCATTTTACCTTATGAATATATCAAGAAACAAAAATAACAATGTTTCGCCAATTTGGCCCCCGTCCACCGCTATTATTTCCCTCGTGAAGTACACGACAGAAGAAAGCGTTAATTTCACATTCGCTTTCCTCGGCTTCGTTGCCTGTTGGCTTCACACGTACGGGAGCAACGTGGTGTGGCGAGCGAGTATGCGCCCAATTAATGCGCACCTGCGCGCAGCTTATAGCCGCTTCGTCATGGCCGCTTGATCGGTGCCGCATTTAGCCGCGGGCTGCGTATAAACTGATAATAGGTCGGCATGCTTAACTGCCCCTGACGGAAATGGTGGCTCGGAAAGCGGGAAAGGTGCTCCGATGAGATTACCCGACTCTATGGAAGCGAGGAGTATATGATTGCTCTGCCCGTTCTTATAAAGTCAGCCGGCACTGCAGATGCGCTATCACTGGCGCAATTACGCTGAAGTTAATGAGAAACTCTCGTGTCTGGCTGCACGTTGCTAAGAATGGCTGTGAATTGTGCAGCATAAGGTAATATTTAGATGCAACACATTGAACTCCATCGTATCTCCCTGCATATTACTCGTAGCGGGGTGTTCTCTTTTTCAACGGCCCAACAATATCCCAATTGGGAAGATGAAATCTGAGCTGTGCGCCGGAACATTACAAAAAGTAGTATAGCCAAATGAGGGAAGTATGAACGTGTCGTCATTGTTTCTAAGAGTGGAATCCGCTTTATCTGGGCAACAACTGTTTGCTGAGCCATAACTAAACAGTCGCTGCACTGAGAAGATCATGAAAGCCACGTTGTAGTGGCGTAGATGTCAGGCTGATGTCTCCTGTTTGACAGCTCTTGCTTGATTCAAGTTGCCACCTTCCCATATGGCCTGTCCATTGTCCTAATTGCGAAGAACGTAGCTTACTCGTGGCTTGTGCTCTTGCAACGTCTGTGGAGCGACGCATTTGGAAATATCGCTGTCATGTCGATGATGTCAGTGCGCCCCGGTTCGCAGTTTTCTTTAATATTCATTCACGCGTCTGGCGATTGCTTAAGCGAATTCGTTGAGTTTGAAATAAAGATATATGGACATGGCTTTGGCTAGCTGGCTCGTGAAATGACCTGTCCGCTGCAGTTAACAAATGTGAGTAAAGATGAGCCTTATAACGGGCCTTCCAAGTTTCCTTTTAAATGCACGAGTCACTGTGGGAACGATCTGTGAGATAAACACATGAATATTTATCAGCAGCATGATTATGCGGTAGATAAGAACCTATAACGGTTCTTCTAGTCAGGTTCCCCTTTCAAGGACGGTATACTTACCAGGTGCTTGTAAGAGATGTGGAGTAATAGTTAAAATACAGTCTGTGAGGAAATATAAGCTGTCGTTGGCAGCGAACGTGCAAGAACGCTAAAATGACGTGCATTTGAAGTTGACTAAATAATCAACTTTTAACTGACTTTTTTTAACGATTACTGGTTGACAAGTATTACAAATGACGAATTGTAGCCAGTGGTTTTGCTATGTGTATCCCGGCTGGACGAATTTTTATGGAGACATCAATTGACCATTTACGCAAGTGGTACTGAGCATGCGTGAATACGTTTGTTTTCGAACCAAAATAACCTCGACAACAGACTAGTAGAAGGGACCGTTCATCCCATTCAGCATCCGTCCTTGACATCATTTTTTTCTCTTTCACTTCTGACCCTCTCTTCTGCACACTGCGGAGCTCACAATGAGGCACCACGCTCCGCGGAAAAATTTTTGAAAAGCTTCTCAGTTACTCATCCACTCTCACTGGAATGTGCAGTTGCGAACGTGCTCAGAGCAGAAAAACAATGTAGGGTCGAGACCCTTTGGTTGGAAAGGTCCTTTAGGGAAAGCAAACTTCCACATTTCCGCAAATGGTACCGGTTTCGAGTTATTCATTTGCAAAGTGTGCGGTGAATTTACTGGGCGCTCCAATTACTTTCGTGCTCCACTGCACGAAAAGGAGGTTTGTCGTGAAGCCAGCTTGAACAGTGCATTTTTACTGCAAGTGTGACGGCGCGCTGTACATCAAAACCTGCGCCGCCCTATTATCCCATTTCAAATGGGCATGCCTTGCAATGTCAGTGCCTTGCAAGTCAATGTAAACTTATCTAACGCTCTTTAGTTAACTATTAGCGTAATTTTAACACATATGGACGTCAGATCCCACCTGACAGTTCACATTTGAAGAATTTTTTCCTATACCCGAAGGAAGCCTGGTTTTGTATATTACTTAAAATCTTCTCAAAAACACCTGGCTTAAATCTTTGTATCTGCTTCTCGATGGTGCGAATGCCCACCAATTAATTAATTAATTAATTAATTAATTAATTAATGCTAATGTTTCGCAGCACCGCTGGGCTTACAGAAGACGTGGGATTGGAGGCTACGTACAATACGTCCTCTTTGAGCTTTATCGCAGGCAGGCAGAAAACTTTATTTAGGTCCTGAGGAACTGCGCTGGGACGTGCCCTTCTAGGGGAACTTCTTCGCCGCAGCATGGCCGACAGAACTTCACGAATCTTCAGGCTTAATTAATCGTATAAAAATGTGGGCAGCTTGCAGCAGGGGCGCAAGGCTAACTCACCGTGGTGCTGGTGGCCTCCTTCTCCTCCTTTCCCCATCTTGAAGTTCACTTCCGTTTCCTACCGCCTTGCTATGCCGTATTATACGTGGGCATCCTACGATTTACCCTCTGCCCTCATCATTTCCCTCTTCCTCGCTGCCGCTCCTCTTCGCTATCACCTACCTTTCCCACCCACCATGTCATACTGCGGCGCTGATGGCATTACCCTGCTGCTCACCCTATAGCTTCCCTTCCGCACTTATTGTTTACCCTCTCTCCTCCTCATTTCCATCTTTCGCACCCTAAAATCCCTCCTTCCCACCTTTAATTTCCCTTTCCACCCCCTTGCTATACCAACTATGCTATACGAGGCTATACTAGAGTGATCTAGAACTGGGGAGTGCATTATCAATGGGTCCAAACTGAAGCAAAAAGAGGGTTAATCCGCTCGTGGCGCTGCGATCGTTAGTCTGCAGAACACGGTAGCGTAGTGGTAAAATGCGTGCTTCCCACTCAAAAGACCTTGGTTCGAGACTCAGTGGAGGACACAATTGCCGTTTTTTTATAAGATTTTCCGTTAGAAATGTCTTCCTTTTTACTAGTGAGAAATATTTGCTTCATTTCGCTATCGTCTCGCCGTAAGAAACTTCTGTACGAAATATATAATAATAAAACTGGAATTGATAGGGAAATGTACTTAAAACTGCCAAACTATATATCTGCATGCACTGACCACCAGTGCAAAATTAGAGAATACCGGGCTGGGACGGGCCTGTATGCCAATTCCTTTTTTGTTAAAACTATTGATCAGTGAATCGGCTGTCATGTGCACAGGTGTGCAGTGCGAATCAAGATGTATTTTTTTCATGTTTGTAACCCCCCTGCTGTAACGCTTTCGGGCTAAGAGGAGATATGTCTGAATAAAGAATAAAAAGAATCTGCTACATGTCGACACAAAAATGAAAGCGTAATTTGAAGAAATAATGTTAAAATAACCAAAAAGTTGCGCTGAAGGCAAATGCTTGCAGCGCCACCGTACGTGACTTGCGAAAAACAAATCAAAACATGGCCCCCGAGATGTTCGAGCTGCAGGCAAACGCCTACAAGCGAGAACAGGTCGGAGGCCATGTCTTTAGAATAGAAAAATATGTTGCATCTAAAGCGTTCTGATCTGGTTGCGCGAAACGTCAACTATAGATGCGCAGAAGAATTGTTTCAGTTTAACGAGAGAGGACACTAAGGCCTTGTTCCCGCACCCCTCTGGCGCGTGCCTGATATGCCGAGTTTTCAGGTCACGACAACCACTTTACCTCGAGCTAGAACAGCTTCACTGTTAAAACGTCATAGACGCGCAGCTGCATCGTTAGAATCGCCGAGTAGCTCTTGCGAAACCTAGCGGCCTGAAAGCCATTGGGCTCATTTGCCTCTTATGGCTCTGTGATTTGAGAGCGAGACGCTGTTACGAAAGCAGTTACGCGCGCGAACTCTGAGGTGTACGACTCGCTTCTGTACCTCCACAGGCGCGCGGAGCCATACAAAGCGCGCTCGCGGACTGCTAGGCCGGATTTGTGGCACCAGGCCGTAAGCGGCGCGTGAATCATTGGCATACACCCTCTGACGCATCTAGGCAAACAAGCGCAGCGTGCGGTACACGCACGGCCCGAGCGAGAAATGTATGGCATCGTTGCCACGGGCGACGGCTGCAAACAAACCGTGGGGGAACGCACGGAGGAGGAGGAGGAAAAAACTTTAATAAGAAAACACACGGAGAAGGTCCCACGTCAATCCCAGCGGCTTCAGTGGGCTGCTGATTATGACAGATGTCACAGTGGGATGCCTCCCGTGGAACGCGGGGCGTGACCATTGTTTCCCTGATAACGGTGTGCTTTATTGAATGACTGCCACGATACCGCGAAGACATGCTCTCGAAGTTTCTGTCAAGTTGATTAGGCAGCTGCTTGTTGTCGACGTCTTTGGTGGATAACATAACAAAAGTCAGAGAAAACAGATGATGATGAAAATGTGAGCGCTTGCGATTATGGAGGAAGAAGGTGTTTCTGCACCGGGGTGGCAGTGAAGGCTCATGCAGAACGATTCAAAGCGAACTAGCTTGCAGCAAAAGAGAGAGTGAACTTAGGGGGCTCGTTGCACAAGGCTTACTATACATACGCGTTGATTCGAGTATGTCTCAACCTTGCCCTTCCCACACGTGACGCTTTGTATCCTTGTAATGCTTCTAACTACCTCATCATTCTTACAATTTGTCGTTCGGTTCTCTTGACGCACACGTTTAAACCGAACTAATTGCTCTTCTATTAAATGTATTTGCAGTTTACACCATTGTTATGCGACTTATTTCACAGATATATAGCTACAGGAAAAAAGAAAAACAAACGTGTTCTATTCGGGGTAACTGCGTGCATAGCGCGGAAGGAGACAGCTCGTCTTCATCCATGCTTACGTGATTGTAAACTATAGTGGACAAGCGGGAAGCGAGGCTTGTGGTTCGTGCGTCACGCCACGGTGCTCTAGTGGTTATGGTACTCGGCTGCAGATCCGCGGGTCGCGGGATCGAATCCCGGCCGCGGCGGCTGCATTCCGATGGATGTGAAATGTTGAGGTCCGTGTACTGTGCAATCCCCAGTTGGTCTAAATTTCAGGAGCCCTCCACTACGGCGTCTCTCGTAGTCATAGCTGATTTTGGGACGTAAGACCCCAAGAATCAATCAGTTTGTGGTTTTTGCGCCTACGCTATGGCAGCGCAATCGCCGGCGCCAAACGCCTGTAGCAACGGCGGAACCACCAGCAGCCGCAGACCTTATAGTGTTCAGAAATACACAGCATCCGAAAGCGTACACTCAAGGCTACTCATTCAGGCACTGCACTGAAGCGCAGGCCGGATGAAAGCGTTTGCACTCCACCTGTTCGAATCTCTGCGCTCAAAAATAATGACCTCGGGTGCGCCTGGAATATTCCAAGGCTTAATGCGAACATGTTGTGCGCGCGCAGCCGCTAAGGGCGCTTTTTACCACTTGCGTTTAGAGTTACTGTATATGTTCCCCTTAGGGAACAGAGTTGCGTCTCTGACAGAACTCGCCGCTCGTGCCCCCATTCTCCTAGAGCGCTCACGTGCGCAAAATACCTCCTTTTGAGGGAAAGCCAACTTCACGGCAGCACGTGCGCTGACGCCCGCCACGCCACCATGGCCGCTACCTTCCGCCGCGCCACTGCTGTCCGATGTTCGACCGTGGCCTTGGCAATCGGCAATGGCAGGTGCCGATCGCGGAGGCCATGGTTCGACGTTCAGGTACTAGCCAGTGTAGTTCAGGCACAGCTCATTTGGCTCAGCTGTGTGTGTGTTGGCTGTGGCTGCGTGATGTGTGGTTTAATTTGGCTGGAAACTGTCTTCTCAAACATGTGCCAAAAAAAAAAAAAAAAGGAAGTGACACTCGAAGCATAATGATTAAATGGTCGTGGTCGGTCGTCGAAATCGGCACAGCGGGTTATGTCGGCTGCTCGATGCGACCCAACATTTATTTCAGCTTAGCAGTACGTTTTAGAATGCACATCCCTACATACGCTTCGCATAAGATATGTTTATATGGAGCAATTATAACACTCATTAGTAATATTTTTGTGATAGTGAAATCGTAAACGTTCAGGATAAGTAGGACTTCACGCCCGCTTGGTAACAGCTGGCTAGCCGGCGACAAAAATCGCACCGCAAAGAACAAAAACGTGCGCGCTTGAATATGCATAAGGATTCACCTTGTATAGATCTAGCACAGACTGCTACGCAGCATAAAATTTTGTAAGCCGTATCCAGTTTCCGTTACGCCGGATATACCTAGATATCTGCAAAGATTCGCCGTGAAGGGAATCTTTTTTACTTGTGTTATCTGCGCTCATCGTTTTTCAATGTACCCATTTTGTATTTTAACGCCTTGCGTCAAGTACGACGTGAAACGAGAGATTTGTTCAGCTTATAGATTTTGTCCAGAATAGTGTTTTCATTTCATAAATACAAAAAAAAAAACGATTCTGCCGATAGTGAGGGCCATCGAACAGTTTATAACCACTTATGTCTAAATTGGTGAATTGATTTTTTGTTCTAATGACCTTTCTTATTCATTTCTGGAAGCGAAAGTCTTTCGGCCAGGGACGCGGAATGAACGAGCGAGAAAGCGCACGCCTCTGCTGAGCCGCGCCGTCTCCTACATTCGAGAGGAGCGGCTTTCCTGCTTAACGCGAATGGATGGGCAAGATGGCGGACCTATGCGCAACTCTGCTCCCGTAGGGAGCATATACAGTAACTCTACTTGCGTTTGGCGACTGGAGCGACGCCTGTAGGCTGGAAATTTATTTTCGAGCTATTGACTGTGTCCAAGAGGCACACAAATTTTGTTGACTCCATTGCCCCTCCCACGCCCCCTCCCCTTCTCCATCAATTACTTTCAGTCTTCCTTATCGCCTATAAAAATAAATCATGGCTCGCTTTCTTTATTTTCAACTGTTATTTCAGCACCGAGAAACTGAAGGTTCGACACCTTTGACATTTGTCAACATGCAGCCATGTCGAACATGTCAACAGGACGACATGTTCGACATGTTGGACATATTTTGTATTTGACGTCATCTATACTATGAGGACTGAGGCGAATGTTCACGAATTCTTGAGGTGGCTTTCCAGTATTCACGTAGTAGAGATTGTGTGGCCTACGAAAAAAATGAACTGCAATAAACTTGAACATGACTTTTCATTTTCAAGTGCGTACAGCTCCAAGTGTCAGAGATACAACTTCGAAGCTTTTGCTATGTTACAATGCCCTTAGGTATGTGACACATGTGTGTTACACTTGATGGATTCGGTATACTGTGTGGGTACCGTTGACAGTGCGTAATTAAACTGGGGACGTGTCACGCTTTTCAGCATTTTATTAGAGTTGCATTTAATCGCGTGTCGGCTGACCTAAAAGCCTTAAGCGATCGAGGGTGACCAAAACGCGAAAGCCTCAAACTGGCATCAAAATGTTTTAAGAGCGCTTGATTTCGTCATATGGGATTGACGAAGGCGAGTGCGTTTGTCGAAACGGTGAAGGCTGAAATGATGAAAGGTTCTTTATTTTTAGAGTCCAGTGGGGTTCACATTCATTCGATAAATAGACGCGGTGATGCAAATACAAATAAACTGACCTCAGGCTGAGTGCTCCGTTTCGACGAGCCATCGATGCTGTCAAAACATCTCACACCACCGACGGCCTCGACAACATATTGTTGATGAGGATGCACTCCATTGCGCTCTCATATAGCCTCTTCCGCTCGGCAATCATGAGCGATGCCGCCCTGCAGTGCGTTCTGGATCTAGCTCCGTTTTATCTAAGTTATCTCTGTAGCAAGGCCGATCCAGCGTCACGGAAGGACAATCCTCCCACTGCGAGATATTTTTATTTCGTGATGTCTAGACGGTGAAAGCCACTGGGTGGCCAATGAGAAACATTACTTACAAACCGAAGGCTGCTCAAATTCAGCCCTATAGATCCTCTTCGACATTTTGGCCTTACATTGATTTTCCTTTGTTTACACTTCAGCCGCTAGTACTAAATGGTGACCAGACAACAACTCACGCGACAACTTATTGGTTGCTTCGGGTTTACCGTCGGCTGAAATATTTCATGCATTCATTATACGGCTGCTGAGGAACATATATCACGTGGCTCGTCGAGGGAGGCATGTTTTGAGATGGGGCGTCTATATGGCGCAAGCATGACGGTTTGGTGGCGTTTCATCTAGCCTTCGACGAAGTTCGCTGTCTAAATATACGTCTAGCTTTGGGAAAGTAAACACTACAGCCAGTAGCAGACGCGGTGAACAAGTAAGCGCCTCGCATGAATATCGGAGCCGAGCATGCAAATACCGCAGGTGTCAAAAGCGCTACCGTTCACCTGCTGGAGGACGCACGAGGCTTATGGGCAATGGGGTGACGCGCGGTAATTAGTCTGCTGGCGCGCACTAATAACCAATTCGTGTTCGGTGAGTTAAGGTGGTAAGCGTGAGCTCGTTAATCACCCGTCTCTGTTGGGGCCGCATGCGGCGCCGACATGTGAGACGGCCACGCATTGGCTGCGTGCACACGAGCGCGCAAAGGAAGCGCTCGTACCTGCCCGTGTAGTGTTGATCTTCCCAGTCAACTGATCTTATGGCTGTCTTTGCCACAGCGAAGGTTATATCTGACTATACGAAGAATAAAGATTATATAGTGCTGTAGGTAACTCATGTAGTAGAAAATGCACACTCTGTACATCAGAAGATGGCTGGGGCGACTGCATTTCGATGGACGCGAAATGCAAGAGGCCCGTGCAGACAGACAGACAGACAGACAGACAGACAGACAGACAGACAGACAGACAGACAGACAGATAGATAGATAGATAGATAGATAGATAGATAGATAGATAGATAGATAGATAGATAGATAGATTTGAGCGGAAGTCGGGGAGGTTAACTAGGTTCCAGTTTGCTACCCTGCGCTGTGGGAAGGGTAAGTGGAGATCGAAAAGTAAGAAGAAACAGGAGACATAGAGGGACCCATGTACTGTGTGATGTCAGTGCACGTTAAAGCACCTCAAATGGTTTAAATTTCCGAAGCCCTCCACTAGGACGTTTTTGATATCGTGTTTTTGGGACGTAAGACTCCCGAAATTATTGTTATATGAGAATATGTTTGGTAAATGAACAAGATTCTGTCAAGTCTAGTAAGCTGCCCCGGAGAAAATGGTTATCCACATTTGTTTAGTGATATTGTCATCATGTTACTGACAAGGGACCAGCGAGAGTTGAATGCAGAATGTCACCAAGGCTGTAGAACTCAAATAAATAAATAAATAAATAAATAAATAAATAAATAAATAAATAAATAAATAAACTGCAGGTGGCGAACTTCCGTCTTCAGGGTCCATCACAATCCTACTCGAGTATGACGCGCAAAATCTTATGCTTTTCATGACGTGAGCGCAGCGAGACGATTGCACCCCTTCTTTTTGCTGTCAGTACACCGCACCGAGATCGTTTCGCAACGTCCAGCGCGAAAGCAAACTTGGCAACCGTTCCCTTGGTAGAATGAGCATTCTTGAACCCCTAAGCCATCAGTCGTCAGCGTTTACTATTCTGAATGCGTGTACTGTGTTTTGAAAAATCTTCAGACCCAATTGTAAAACTACAGTGTGCGAACACATTTCTTTTTCTGCGATTTTCGCAAAATCTTTAACGCCATCTACTCCATTCACAACGTTCACGGGTCTGTCAATTCCCCCACCTATAGTGCAGTCCACAATGCTCAAAATTCTCCATAATTTTGTAGGGCCTTCGTATGTGATTGGGTGTGTGATGTGGGATGGAATGAAATCGCTATATGTGATGGATCTTCTGCAGAGTAAGTATCAACCTTTCGGAGCAAGCCAGACGACCTCACAGTTAAGTGCTGTGAGCGCGTGCCGTGTCCAGCCCGCAAACACTGGACATCGTTCATTGCTCCGGCGCGCCGGCCCCGCGCCGTGGTTATCAGGCTGCAGAGTGAGAGTGGCCTTCGTGTACGCGACGCGAACCGTATGCCGGCCGCTGAACTCAGTGGCAATGTGCGAAACGAGTGCTTTGATATCAGAACACTTCTCGGTCGCCCGCATGTATACACGAAATCAGGGCGGCGTAGGACACGCTGACTATACAGGGTGATTTTTTTAGCTGCAACACATTTTTTAAATTAGAAGAATATAAATCGCGGGAATGTCTTGTGTACCATTCGAATGTACGGGTTGGCGGCCTCTAGATACAGAACAATTACCGCACTTGTATGCATAATTAGCGACATTACGCTAATTAACTTTTTAATTATCAGCAATTGGTGGCTATAGTAAATGAGTACTTTGGAGCCCGTCCTCGACACTACCTATCTCAACGATCAAATTTTGAATAGCGGAGTGCATGTCGGAGCTACGCGAACAATTAGTTCCCCGTGTCAGGCTCCTTGAAACCGAAATCGGCCGGGAAAAGAGCGTCTGTGACGTCGATGTCGCCGCCCCCACGGCTTTCGTCACTCGCCACGCGCCCGTGGTCACCGCCGCTCCGGCCGCGCAAGCAGCTTGCGTTATCTCCTTCTTATCTGCGGCGTTCGGTCGCCGCGGGCGAGTGACGAAAGCCGTGGGGGCGGCGACATCGACGTCACAGACGCTTTTTTCCCGGCCGATTTCGGTTTCAAGGAGCCTGCCACGGGGAACTAATTGTTCGCGTAGCTCCGACATGCACTCCGCTATTCAAAATTTGATCGTTGGGATAGGTAGTGTCGAGGACGGGCTCCAAAGTACTCATTTACTATAGCCACCAATCGCTGATAATTAAAAAGTTAATTAGCGTAATTTCGCTAATTATGTATACAAGTGCGGTAATTCTGTATCTAGAGGCCGCCAACCCGTACACTCGAATGGTACACAAGACATTCCCGCGATTTATTGTTTTTCTAATTTAAAAAATCTGTTGCAGCTAAAGAAACAAAACAACCTGTATACATTTACTCGTCACAACGAGAATACAAAATAATAATAGAAAATACAAATTAAGTAATGAAATAAAGAAGACGGGTAGTAAATTAATATCAATCACGAGCTTGTCTCAATGACGATGCTGCTGAGGCAGCAGCCAATCCTCACTACAATTGTTTAGAGTATGCATATACTGTATTGTGCTGTACGCCCACGTTTTCAGGTTATTGCACAGAGCTTAAATGTAGTCAGAGCCGATTGTGATAATCATTTCTGGGGATTTACGTCTCAAAACCCTTATATGGTTATGAGAGACGCCGTAGTGGAGGCTCTGGAAGTTTCGACCAACTGGGGTTCTTTATCGTGCATTGACACCGTGTACGGTACACGGGCCTCTATAGCATTTCTCCTCCATCGGAATGCAGCAGCCGTCGCCGGGATTCGATCGCGCCGGTAGTCATAGACAATGTTTGGCGAATGTAAGTTTCCCATTCCTGATGATAGGTTATGTGCGCTACAATGAAACACGAAACCTAAATACCATTTATCGGGCTTTAAAATCAACTATGTCAATTGCGCCTTTCCGTCCGCGTTGCACGTGCGCAATATAATACATAGAGCGATCAAGCTGAATCCGACTTTCAGTTTTAGCCTAACTTCCACCTCTTCAACCTCAGGCGCCTCATTTTTGTGTCACAGCAACCGTCGCTTTATCAAACGACTATGCCGGCATGGACGATAATCTCGCCTAAATGACACTATACGACTTCGATCGAGATAGATGCAAACTGCCGTTGGTGCTTGTGCGCTGCAATACGAACCCACTTCGCGCCTATCATTTTGGGACACTTTGGAACACCTCTCTGGCAACGTACTCACTTGCACGGGTGTTCAGGCGGTGAGGAGGTATAGCGAACGAAGAACTGGATCGCAGCTCAGAGCGAGTGCGGTGACCGTTTCTTAATGAGACCGATTCGTATCGGACTCGTTACGTTGCAGCGCTCCTCAAAGGGCGACGCTGACAGCCGCTGCCTCTGTTGCGCGTGTGCGCATCGGGACTGGCCGCGGGTGTACAACGTCAAGCCGTCCTTGCGCCAATATTGTGACTGCAAACAACGGCTGCGCCGCACGCACTCGCGCCGCGCTAACCGCGTTTTATTAATCTGTGCCAGTGTGCGCAATCTGGGTGTCTGCTGACTATAGGCTGACTCGTCCTGCGTTGGAGCAAATACGTGACGTGGGTGCTGCGTCTGATAGAAGACGTGGGGCGATTTCACCGCGAGTAGTTGCATGATAGAATACGCAACAACTTTGCCCGTCCAGGCCGATGGCACATCTACTGCCGCTCGGCAACAGGCGACCTTGAGCATACGTTGTCTTTAATGGCAGTTTAGTATAGCTGGACATACCCTTTGGTTTGCAGCTGGAATTGGCGATAAAACGGGGGTCGTATTAGGATAAACTTCGTACGATAACACTGTTCCTGGGTCAATATTTCAGGCGATCTAGGTGCTAGTAGAGAGTATCGCAGCCAATACCGCGTAATGTTGCTGCTTCGTAATGACACATTGGCTTCCTGGGCGAACCCTTGTGACATGTGCAGGGCAACGCGAAAAAGTAAATAAATGAAACGAATATTGGTCCGTGCTACAAAAGAAATGGCTGCATATTGATTTAATTAAATAAAACAGTCGTACTAGTGCAAATCTTAAGCACGAATGTCATACAAACATTGCAAGAAACGCGGCTGCGCAGATGTCCTCGACCTTCGCATACTCCAGCGAAGCCTCGTCACTGGCAACACGATATCCAGGACTCCGAAACCTGGGAACTCCTCTTATGGCGCTAGTATACCTACCACGACATTCTGTTCTGCTCCTCGAATCTGATCCACCTCCTAACGGGGGCTCTTGAAAGAGCGAACGAAAGCCTGGAAAAAATCCGGCATATCTCACGCATTGTGGAAATCGATGTCGTGCGAAGCGGTCAGCCAGAAAGTTATCTATGCTGAATTGCTTGGCACTCAGCCAGCTGTTGCGACCACGATGAACCTTTCTTTCTTTTTTTCGCAAATTGGGTTGTATGCATAAGGTGTGTTTACCAGGAAAGTCTACAGCACTGTGAAGACTAAAGCGCAGCCTTGGGTATCTACGACGGGACGACGGCGCTCACGTCAGTGTACAGAAGTCTGTGATGTAGGACTCCGCTGTACGACGCGCTGATGTGAACATCATGAGCTTTACTTGCTGGAGCTCATACGGGGGCAAGCGAATTTGGACGAAAGCATGTTGACTGATAGTAGTACATGCACACTGCACCTTCCTTACATTGCTATAGGAGCGGTTAAAACACACTAGAACAGCAGTTGACGTTTGGAGATCATCGCCACAACTGCTAATCCAATGGTTTTATTTGTGATACGTACGCTTGTGTCTGTCTGCTTGTTATGTCTACACTTCAATCGAACCGTGTGTCTGTTTCTTGTCTATCCGCGCAAAGTGTGTTCCGACAATCAACAATTACCTTGGTTGGTCATTGATTACCTAAGCAGAAATGTGAGCATCAAATCATCAACCTGCGGCGTATATGCCCAGGGACCAGCGTTCCGCGCATGAGCCGCGCGTGATCGTATTACGGTTAATCGTGGCGTGCATAACGAATACATAATTGTAGCGGGGTACAGATTAATTATTCCTGTTTATCAAAAATCTAACAGGACTAGAATAATGTATTGAGGAGTGTTTAGACTTGGCCGCTAATTAATGCGGGTATTTAAGGGCTTCCTAGCCGGCGAATCAAGTGCGTCATGCTTTGAGGCATTTCTGTGACTCATCCTAAGTAAGCGCAGTCGTGCTTGTTCGGATCAGAAACCTGGAGAATTACAAAGAAGCTAGAGAGGAAGTTAAGAACCGCGCAGCGGGCGATGGAACGAAAAATGATAGGCGTTACACTAAGGGATAGGAAGACAGCCGAGTGGATCAGAGAACAGACAGGGGTCGCCGACATAATGAACGATATTAAGAAGAAAAAATGGACATGGGCAGGCCACGTGATGAGAAGGCTAGACAACCGATGGACAGTTGGAACGACGGAATGGATACCAAGAGAGGGTAAGCGCAGCCGTTGGGCGGCAGAGAGTAAGATGGGGGGGACGAAATCAAGAAATTCGCAGGGATCAAATGGAATCAGCTCGCGCAGGACAGGCAAGGATGGCGAGGATTGGGAGAGGCCTTCGTCCTGCAGTGGACATAAGATGGGCTGATGATGATGATGATGATGATATCCTACCACGCCAATTTTGTTGTGAACGAAGTCAGATACGACCAGGAGAGCACCGAGACGTAGATAGATAGATAGATAGATAGATAGATAGATAGATAGATAGATAGATAGATAGATAGATAGATAGATAGATAGATAGATAGATAGATAGATAGATAGATAGATAGATACGGTGAAGGTCGCTCAGGTTTGCCAAAAGGTTTGAGCCACTTCACCCAAAATAAATCTACAGTATACCACAGTCAAAGAAGCGTGCACCAAACGCAAGGGGCTAGAGCCATTCAATCCACTTGGGTGAACATAGGAAGTATAATTTTGCGCCCACGTTTGAAGGAGCATGTTATAATGTGCGTAACTGCTATTAAAGATAATTTTTTATCACGTAATACTAGCTATCCATTTACGCTTTTCAGTGTAAGTCTCCTGAATGGGAAAATGTTTCTTGTTTTCCTGTGCAAATTTTATAGTCTTCATTTTCGTTTCGTTTCCGCCAGAAAAAACACTCCGTCTGGGACGCACTCGTAATCGAGCATGTCTGCCGATAGTGATGGCACTTGAAACAGTCGTCCCATCTGCTTCAAATTGCTGGAATAATAAGACTGACGTTAATCGAACTCGCTTCGCTGCATTGAAGGGGAAAAAAAAGAATAATAACAATAAGAAGAAATGCATTTCGCATTTCTTTTTTCTCGCTCGGGTGTCGAATACGACGCAATCTTGGACACGTTTCTGACAATTCTGTTGACGTCATTTTGCAATAATTGCCCGCAACGATGAATGCACAACTTGCCTACTGGTTTATCGACCTCCTACTGCGAGCGACGACATTAAATTTCCAGCCCAGTAGCGCAACGCCGCAGTGACACTTACTGCGGCGAAATGCACTCGCTCGAATTATAATTAATCGTGCCCACCTGGCTTGAATACATTAACAACTCCCCGAAAGTACAACTTCCTCATGCCCCCCGCAGACATCACTTAGATAAGAAGAGAGAGAAATAAATGACTGTTGGCTAGGCGCATCTCGCTTGCTCGACGAGTTTCTCATCACCGTTACAAAGTTAGTTGACCTTTCAAGAACACCTATCGTAAACTGCTGTTTTGCCTTGCCACAATGCGCAACGTATGTCCCGGGGGCTGAATACGTCGGCCTATATAAATGAAAGAGACCTCCAAAAGCGCTACCGACAGAATTACATAGTAAATGGTACATCAGGCTGACTGTAATCGGAATACAATACGTCGCTGCTTCTATATAACTGCCACAACAAAAAGAACGTCGAGTAGAGAGAGAGAGAGAGAGAGAGAGAGAGAGAGAGATAGAGAGAGAGAGATGATGGGCGGAAGGCAGGGAGGTTAACCGGAAGGAAGATATCCAGTTTGCTACCCTGCACTGGGGAAGGGGTGAAGGGAGACAGGAAAGGAATGGAAGAAAAGAAGAAAGCGAGAAAGAGAGAGGTCAACTCGCGCACACACACAAGCACGGCATGTGTCAGAGACGGTTCATGAGGCCCGCTGCGCGCAAAAACTTGAGCACAGCCTTCGTGGCTTTCCGCTGCGAGACACTATCGTTCCGGCATTCCAATATGGTTTGCTCGGACAGCGGTTGACCATCAAGGCGTGATAAGTCTGCGGCGAGAGTCTGTCGCTGGGAGCAGTACCCAGGGCAGTCGCAGAGGACGTGTGCAATCGTTTCCTCGCTGCCGCAGTGAACACAGGCAGCACTGTCTTCCAGTCCAATCCGATAGCCGAAACTTCTCGTGAATGACGTGCCTAGCCACAGTCGGCAAAGTACGGTCGTTTCACAGCGGGTGAGCCCATGCGGAACTCGAAGTTGCAGTGATGGGTCGAGGCGGTGTAGACGGGTATGTAGAAGGCCAGGAGTGTTCCACTGCGCTGTCGTCATATCACGCGCAAGCGAGCGTAGTTTTCTTGCTGCATCCGTTCTTGACAGTGGGATGGCTTGCAGCACTCCAATTTCGTGGGCACGTTTCGCAGCATGATCTGCGTGCTCGTTCCCGATTATTCCTGAGTGGCCTGGTAGCCACTGAAACGTGATGTCATGGCCTTTGTCGGTTAATTGGTGATGGAGCTGTCGTGTTTGAAGCACTAATTGGTCTTGCGGCCCGCTACGTAAGACCGATAAAAGGCACTGAAGGGCTGACTTGGAATCTGTAAAGATGGCCCATTTCTGTGGTGGCTCCCCATCGATCACGCAAAGTGCGGTGCGTAGTGCCTCAAGCTCCACGGCTGTCGATGTTGTGCCATGAGACGTCCTGAACAGCACATCTACTGCTTTGGCAGGGAAGGTCACAGCTCCTGCAGATCTGCCTGCTGTTGTTGAGCCATCAGTGTAAACCTGAAGATGATTCCTGTAGTCCTTATGTAGCATTAGCAAAGACAGCTGCTTTAAGGCCGGCGGTGAGAGTTCCGCTTTCGTCCGAATCCCTGGCACTGTCAGCCGGACCTTTGGACGGGCCAAACACCAAGGAGGCGTCGGAAGTCTCTCAGCAGGAGTATAATTTTTTGGGAGGCACTCGCGGTATGCCGATAGCCTCTTACAAAAAGAGGCACCGGGTTTGTCTTCTGGAAGCGAGGCGAGGTGATGGGCAGGAGCACGAGCAAGGTGTCGAATGTGTGTCCGAAGCACCTCCAAAGTGATGTGAGTGGTGGCAGGAAGGTCTTTGGCCATTGCTATAGTATCCGCTGTTGAGGTGCAGCGTGGCAATCCGAGGCAGATTTTGAGTGCCTGGCCCTGCGCGCTCTCGAGTGTGCGTAGGTTACTTTTACAGGTATCAGTCAGCACCGGTAAGCTGTATCTCAAATACCCGAGAAAGAGCGTCCGGTATAGGTGTAACATGGCGTTCACTGACGTACCCCACGTTTTCCCTCCGAGGAAGTGGAAAACTTGTGAGGTGGCCGTTAGGCGCTTCTTGAGACCGGCCACATGGGGACTCCAGCAGAGGTCCCGATCGATGGTTACTCCCAGGAACCTGTGCGTCCTAGCGTAACAAATATTTTGTCCCTTAATAGATATGGCATATGCTGTCATTGGCTTTCGCGTGAAAGCGACCAGCGCCGATTTTGCAGGCGAAATTTCAAGACCTTGTTCATTGAGGTATGTCGATATCGAAGTCGCGGCTTTTTGGAGCCTCGCACGTATCTGAGGACGTGTTACGCCTGACGTCCAAACACAGATGTCGTCAGCATAAATCGATATCTGTACACAACCTGGTATGCGTTCCACGAGACCAATCATAACCAAATTGAATAATGTGGGACTCAAGACGCCCCCTTGAGGAACTCCACGGTGTGTGTAGTGCTGAGAGGTTGGCCCATCGTCGGTTTGCACAAAGAAGGATCTCATCTGTAGGTAGGCACGAATCCAGCGGTACGCTCGGCCACCAAGACCAACGGACTCAAGGGCGTCGAGTATGGCCTCGTGAGAAACGTTGTCGTAAGCTCCTTTTATGTCTAAAAATAGTGCCGCGGTTAATCGCCTGCTCAATTTCTGGTGCTGGACGTACGTTACGAGGTCAACAACGTTGTCGATAGAGCAACGAACGCGTCGAAAACCGGCCATGACACTTGGATAGACCCCGTAGCGCTCTAGGAACCACTCCAGCCTGGCGAGGATCATGCGCTCCATCAGCTTCCCTACACTGCTAGCTAGCGCTATTGGGCGGTATGACGAGAGCTCTAAAGGTGATTTTCCAGGTTTTAGGAGCGGAACCAATCGGCTCGTTTTCCATTCTTGGGGGACATGTCCGTCTCGCCATGAGTCGTTGAATGTTTGCAACAAGGCTTTCCGCGCCTGCTCACCCAGGTTGCATAAGATCCTGTAGGAGATGCCATCTGGGCCAGGTGATGACGAACGATTGCACAACACAAGGGCCGCATCCAGCTCCTCAGTGGTAAAGGGCAGGTCCATGCGTGAGTCCAGTGACTGTGGAGTGTTCTGTGTAGCAGGTACTCCTGTGCAAGCTGCATTGCCGACAATCTTCATACAAAAATCTTCGGCTACCTCGATATCCCGTCGACCTTGGTAAAGCGCTAAAGCTTTGAACGGAAACCGCTGCTCAGGAAGCGTACGCAGACCTCGCACTGTTCTCCATATTTGCGATAAAGGTTTCCGGGGGTCCAGAGACTCACAGAACCTTACCCACCGTTGAGACTCAAGTTTATCTATGCGATGCTGTATCTTCTTTTGTATGCGCCTTGCTGTCCTTAGATCGTGTACGGACTTTGTTCGTCTATATCTTCGCTCGGCACGTCGACGAATCGTACGTAGTCGTTCCAACTCTACGTCCGTTTCCGAGCGCTTCGGGGAGCATGTCAGTGTGCGCATCGCCGTCTGTACTGCTTCCTTTATAGCTTGCTCTAGACCTGACGGGAGGCCGCTGCTACAAGCGTCTTCGACGTTCGTCTTGAACGCAGTCCAATCAATTCTCCGGATTCTGTTAGATCGATGACATCCAGAGAGGCCTTTGATGTTGACGTAACTGGGGATATGATCACTCCCGTGGGTCTCGATGTCTAGAAACCAATTAACGCGTGAGGCGAAACGACGTGACACGAATGTCAAGTCTAAACAGCTGCTGTACGTTGCGCCTCGCAGAAACGTAGGGCTCCCATCGTTAAGCAAGCACAGGTCATGATCGGACACGAACGAAGCCAGCCGCCTTCCTGTCGCGTTAACTTTGGAGCTTCCCCAAATAGGGTGGTGGGCGTTGAAGTCACCTGTAATGATCCATGGACCAGGTGCCCCTGCCAGAATGTTGTCCAGTCTTTTTCTATCAAATCGGGCCGCGGGTGATAAGTACACGCACACTAAAGTAAACGTGAGGTTTTCTTCGTTACGGTGATGCAAACATATTGGTTGTCTTCGTGAGGTGGTACTGTCCGAATGATGTAGGTAAGCTCACGACTAATGTATACCAGGACCTTGCTGCTTTCGTTATGTGTTGAAGACATCGTTGATTCGTAACCGGATATCCTGAATGGACGTGATAGCTTTGGCTCGCAGATAACGATGATTGGAAAACGGTTGGAGAAAACGTACTGACGGAAATCTCGAACGTCGAGTAAGCAACAACTGTACTCGTACCCTCTTTAATTTATTAGTTGGGCAATGTGCTGAGGTAGTCATAGAAACGAACCACAAGCAAAAAAGAGGCAAAGAGAGAGAACTTCGTTGAAAACTGGTCCGACAGTCTTCCTTCTGGGTGACAAGGGACAAAAGGGTATTAAAAGGCCAGCTGGACAGATTCGTGGCTGAACATATTTTTGTAATTGGGCAGCACAGAAAACGAAGACTAGCCACCTGGACGACACGAGCAGTGTCGTCTTTCTACGTTCCTCCTTTAGGCGGGACCCCTTACGAAACCGGGTGCTGACTTTCCATTGCGAAATTGTTGAGCTCCAGTTGAATCAACTCGTATGCATTGGGTTTTCAATATTCATTAAGCCCGTACAACTGATATCTCAAACAATCCATTGTTCCGTATGCCGTAACTTTTACAGTGAAAAATCATTAATTTATCACAGATTTTTTATCGACTTTTCAGCGTACATTCATGGCCATGTGCTCGAATCCGGCAAAGTCAACTGCGGGGGTGACCCACACCCGCATTTGTGTGCATTCGCATCGTAAAAATGCTGCGAATACTCCCCTGGTGTCGTATAACTGCACAAAACAACGTGACACACCATAACTCGGCCCACCATGTTGTTTCCAATAATGTGGTCCCATGACGGTCGCGCGAGCAGCAATGAAAGTCTTTTGTAGTTATCGAGTCGAATACTATGTGCCTTTAGACTAAATATAAAATGACAGTGTCATTGTATCTACATGCAAACATCTGAAGAACCATCAAAAATTCACTGAGACTTCGAGGGTCGGAAATTAATCCCGTTATCAGCTTCGTGCTAAGGCAGTCTGTGTGTGCAGTCTGCATGCGCGCCTGCGTTCGGAATTCGTTGGCGTTGTTGGCTGTATACTTAAAAATGAATCCGTGTAACACATACGAAATGTGCCTCTCTAATACGTGCATTCTTGCAAACGATAGCGCTCGCCTTCTCGAAGAAGGGTGTGGGCGTTCAGACATGTCGAGTGCGCAAAGCACCCACGAGATGCCGTCACCACCTTTTAGTCAACTTAAGAAAAGTGCATGCATAAATTTAAATGCTGCTGCAATTTTAAGTTAGTAAATATTCAACAAAAGGGTCGTAACGAATTTTTAGTGCACAGCGTATTCTTCAACACACACACAGAAACACACAAAGAAAAAATCCACAGATCCCACGCCTTGTGGGAATCGATCTCATGCGAAACGGTCAGCGAGAAAATTTTGTGTATGCTGGACTGTTTGGCATTCAACCAAGTATTACAAACACGATCAATGTATTCGTGCACATTGAGCAGTTCTACACATTTTCGAGGTACGTCTACAGCAACGTGCCGACTAAAGGGCAGCTCGGAGTGTGTAATGTCGGCACTCGCGTTAGTGCATAGAATGTCTGCAATGTAAGGCTGCCTGCACGCTACGGCGCGCTGCAGTGCACGTCATGTGCGTCATTTGCTGGAGCATTCCTACGGGGGAGCGCAAAGGTAGGCAAAAGCAGGCTGACTGATAGTAGTACATGTACACCGCCCGTTAAATTACTATAGGAGCTGTTGAAACACACTAGAACCGCAGTTCACGTTAGAACAGCGCCGCCAAAACTGCTGATCTGATGGTTTTATTTACGATATGTACCGTATGAAATGATACGGCGTGGACGAGTGGTATCGTGCTTGCTTGTCACCTTGTGGACTCGGATTCAATTGTAGCCTCGTCAACCATGCTAGGTTGCCTTCGGTTGTTACAGCACGCTTACCTGTGCTGGTCTGCTCGTTATGTCTACATTTCATTCGAAAGCTACAGAACGAACAGTGCGTCTTTCTCTCGTTTGACCCCACGCAATGTGTGTTGTGATAAAATTTTGAATAGCTATTATATTATGAAGAACTACGCGTGATTGTAATCGTTAAGCGTGACGTACATAACCAGTGCGTAATTCTGTCCAGATGAATTATTCATGTTCGTCATACATTAATACCCTATAATACCATACCAATCTTGGTATACACCAAGTGAACACGACTACCAGAGACATAGATAGATAGATAGATAGATAGATAGATAGATAGATAGATAGATAGATAGATAGATAGATAGATAGATAGATAGATAGATAGATAGATAGATAGATAGATAGATAGATATGGTCAAAGTTGCTCAGAAATGGCAAAAGGGGATTAATCCCTGCCCCATTCTAAAGTCATTAGATATTTTGTTAAATATCTAGGGACTTTTTCTCGTTCCACCCTCCGTCGATGATTATGGCAGTATATTGGTACGTCAATTGAAGGCTCGAAGTCCGTGAGAAACACCATATTATTTTCATAGATTTGTGAAGTGACAGTGCGGCAAAGTCGCAATGAGCGCGCATTTGAATACGTGCTGCCAATGCCATAGACGTGATGGTGCCGCCACGCTGTGAGGGGCTGGATGGAAAATGAACCTCTACGGTTGAAACAGATGACATGAAGGAGGGCATTTGCGAATTCTAAGAGGTCTCAAGGGACGAATGTGTGAATTTGAACGGAACGCAAGCAAAGAATCGTGGCGCTACCTCTCGGAGACGCCACGCGTTACAGAGACCGCCATCTTAGTTCAAACGCCGTTTTTGCAGCGTTAATGTGTCAGCAAACAAAAATGCATAATTGCCATGGGCGATGGTGTAAATGTTACAGAAAGGATAACACTGTTCGGTCGGAACCGAAAGAGTTCGTGACGTACAAAAACGGACCGCTGCATGGAATGATTGCACGCCCGCCTTCCTCGTTTCCTTACGATGATGTTGTCATGGCCATTACTGAGCCGTCTGCTGCTTGTTGCGGTGTCCAAGGCTATAATCGTGTCGACACAGCGCTCGTTGATGACGAACATTCCAGGCTGCCGTTAACGCTGGATAAGCTGAGGCAACTGCCGTTTTGTTGACCAGAGGCATTCCATTCTAAGGTACGATGCATACATGATCGGGCTTCTGCGCCGTGCATACCACTGGGTTATTCACTGTCGTTAGGTTAGGTCTCACGCATATCGGGTACCGCGTTCTGCGAGCATTACGTGTGGCGTGTGAAAATCAATGAACAAGAATTTCCACTTAGGAAAACAAAAGTAAATAAATTACATTCAATGTTGTGAGAACAGTGTACTTCTATAACACTTCGATATCAAATGCGCTAGACCACGGATGAAGTTAACAATTAACGCTAAAAGGAAAAAAAACTGTTTTCTCGCGGTCTTTCAGAGAGGAAGTTCAAATGACTTCACAGATAATGTAGATATTCCCATGCATGTTTCTTTTTCCCGCGTAATTCTTATCAGGCTACGTTGCCGCGGATCCTATGACACTTAACTATATGTATGCTGAAAGCCTTTTGGTCATCTTTCGTTAGATCGTGCGAGTGGTTTCCGTTAATTCTCAGTGAAAGGACATCTCGATGAACATAGAACATTAAAAATTTGGACCGAAAATAATTTAGCAAGTAAACACCTGGGCCCGTATTTACAAAAATTATACTCTCAAAATGTTCGTAGGAGATTATTTAAGGCAATCCAAATGTTGGTTATATCATTATAGAGAGAAGCTGGTCAGCCCCTCACAAACAGCACTTACGAAAGAGAACGTTTGTGAATTCGGCCGATTTTACCTTTGTCATCAGTAGATTGCTTCCCGTTAAGTTTGCCATAAGAACATTTTATATCTTATACTGCCCTTATTGTAACATAACAATTTGTCTGTCGCCACTGAAAACTCGAAAAAAAGAAAACACGTAACATCTATCTCTGATAAAGCACTACCACTACGTTCGATGGACAGATCACTAAAAACGATGTAGAACAGGGAAAGTCGCTGGAGCCAACGTTTCGACCGAGTGGACTTGTCTTCTTCAGGACGGCAACCACTACGTTCGTAGTTTGCACGCGTTTATGGAAGCTGCTAGTGAAACAGAGCTTTCAGTACGTTCCTGACATCTTCAGCCTCTCTGCGCCGTACTATCGCGGACGTAACCATGGTAGAAGTGTGGAACAACTTTTTGCCCTAAACAGTTGCAGGAGGCGTTGTCACATTCAGTGCACTAACAGGACGCCTGGTATATATCTATAGGGCTAGCGCTATGTGAGGACTGTTCAGCCTTTTTGAACAAGGCTAGGAAGCTTGAAACTTCAACTCATGCTTTCTTTTTTTTTCGTGCCATGCTGTTTTTACAAGCCAAGAGTATGTCAAATGAGATTATATATGTATTTGTGGTTCTTTATTTTACTGTGCGTTGTTCAGGGTGCCCAGAGTTTATGACCTGGTTACAGGTCGGTGATGATGCTTAGTCCCTCCGTGCACACATGGTCACGCTTAATTAGCTCCGATGCTGCGTAAACGTTTTGGACAGCCGGCATGCAGCTACTAATAACTGTCGATAAGTAATTGCCTTGGGTTAAAAAGATTGTTATTTTTGATTAAGGATGATCGAGCTTTTCAGTGGGCCTCGAATGCACGCTTTCACAGATTGCTGTTAAGGAATAGGCGCAGTGTTACTTCCTGTTCCTTCAAACTTTTTGCCGTGGCTTAACGGAGCTGCGCTTAACTGAACATGTTGTGTTGAAAATAGGTGACCATCGTCACTTCAATATGGCTGAGCTTGTGTTGTTACCTTCACCTAGTATGAAGCACATTCAATTAAAGGGTCGTTTGTTCTGGCTATCCCTTAATCGAATGGCAACAATAACGTCTTTCTTCTTAGACTCATGTTTCACCATGCTCCAGACGCAGATGACCACCTTCACGTGATCCGTGCCCGCATTCTTCAGTCACTGAAGTCACTGTTTGCCTGAGGCTTGGCGGCGCCATCGTTTCGTGCAGCCAGTCACGTGGTTGCGGGATCACGCACTTGCGAAACATTCCTCCCTAGGCGAACTCTTAAGGTCGCGACGTAGGTCACGATCACAACAAGAAACGCACGCACGTGGCCAACAACAAGTTTTTTGGGGTGGGCTGACAGATACTGCAATGCTGCATTCCCTCGGTCCAAGGAAATACCACGTAATCAGCGACACGCGAGTGGTACACGGAGAGCAAAGAGACTGAACGCATTTTTAAGCTTTCACTTTCAGTCACACTCACAGAGCTTCATACCCCGTCGTTGCGGACACGAATGGATACGAATGGCATATATGCCGCAGCATGCCGTATCGTCCAGCCAGACGTTCTCAGCCCTGATGACGATGATTAAGGATACGGGAAAGCAACGCGTGCGTGATCGAATTACAGAGTTCGGCTCGAATGCGGCGCACGCAGCGACACGCATACTACACGGCACGGCATCGACGGGAGGCACCATGAGCAGACCCCGTCGTGCGCGGCCGGGAAGCGTGTGGTCGTTCCAAGGTACTCCAAGGACGGCCGAATTCCTGCGCGCCGCCAGGATCCGCCCCTTTCTCGCTGCACACTGAGCGCAACAACCCGGGGCGTGTCTCTCGCCGGTCGACCGTGCCAGGGAATAACCGAATCAGCGCTTTGTCCTCGAGCTCTGCCAGTTGCCAGAGCAACCAGGACGGATTAGTGACGTGTCTGCCACATTGGACCGCCTTCTATATACGTATAATGTACATCACGATTGACTGGCAGCTGTTTTATCGAGCAGTACCAAGGTTGAAAACTTCTATTGCGAGGTACAGGACCAGGGGCGCTAATTCACAATTCTGTCCGTGCGGAAGAACTGTTTGCCATTGACTGGCGACATTTGCTGATAATATGTCTAACAACAGCGCGAGTGACTAGTACTTGGTGTTCGCGAATGCCTTTAGCATAGCATCTTATTTTTTCTTAAATGCATGCGAGGAGGCAAGATGCGCATGTATAATGTGTCCATTCTTTTCTCCCGGTTCTTCCTTGTTTTATTTTTTTTAATCATCCTGCATTCGTGTTCGCCGAATCCTGGTGATGAAGTAGACGGACCACTGTGAACGCGTGACGAAGAACATGAAATGAAGTTTTTCACACGATCACAGCCCTTAGTTCACAAGACTTACTTTGTGGGTATAGTTCCCTCCTCGAACGGCCATTGTCGCGGTGATCAGCGTGTTATCATGCCGATTGCTATACTGTGACTTTCTCGCGCCCAGGCGCCGACATTCGTGCAGAACACGCCCAAGCGGAAGTTTTTCACATATTGTCCGAGAATAGCTGTAGGTGATATGTATAGCCGTGACTCTCTCAAACACTCGCAGCAGCGCAATGGAAGCAAAGTCAGCCGAATGCAACGAAGATGCTATGGATTGCTAGACCAACGTCAAATAACAAAAGATAAGTTTATATACACGATAGTTGTAGCCAGGGAAGTTAATACTGACACTCGAAAGCCTAGCGACACGATCATACGTAGATTAAACCTGCCTGTAGCGCATCAATACATCAGGAGTTTAAAAGCTATCTCGTTCTGCATGCTTCTCTCGATAAGAAGTCTATTAAGTTCAACGCACCTTGCTAGTTACTTCCTCGCAGCTGTTCCTCTCAAAGTGCATGTTTTCTTTCCATAACAAACAGCCCACGAACTGTAGCACTACGTTGTAAATTAACTGTGGACAGCCAGAGCACGTAATGTCTTTGCATTTCTCATTACTAGGCCTAACGTGTATAGTTTCCATTTTGGAAGTGTAGCCGTCAGTCTGACGAGCGGTCAAGCGTAGCTGCCGTGCACGTCACATTAACAAATGTTTGCACCGCGTTGCGAACGCATCGTGTTCTCACGGAGGTAAGCCGCTGAGCGCGCGCAACCCGCCATGCAGGCTGGCTGGCAGCAGCGGAGCTCGTCACGGAGTGACCGTGTGAATTTGTGCGGTACGAGCCGGTCGCCATTTATCACCGGCCGCCAATGGGCAGCACCGGCAGCAGAGGTGCCGCCTCGCCGGTCTGCATTAGCATCCGAGGCGCTGCCGCTGATGGGAGACAAAGAGGGTGCCGAGCTGCCTTCGCCGGTGGGCTGTGTAGGCATACGGCAGCCAGCTTTGTGTTCGCTACAGTGCTTCCTCTGTACATTACACGCATTCGCGGCAACGCCTCCCGCCATTTGCACTGCAGCGATGGCAGAAGAGGCTTGGTTGCCGCGGCGCTCGTAATGATCTCGCTTGAATCGCGATTCGCGTCAGTGTTTACTCAGCACGAGGATGCAGCGACGCCGAGATATACGTGCTAGCTCCATCTCTGAAATACCTGGGCCATAAATGATGAGCAGTTCATAATTTACTCCTGCCCTGATTGTCGTATGATAGCTACTGCGCCAGTGCATATCACTGCGGGCGGCATGGTTGGCCAAAAAGGCGGAGGAAAGCAAAGCGTAATATGGACAAGGGCACGCGCTACCTTGTCCCGTATTTGCGTATGGTTGCCCACACGCCACGGAAAGTCACAGGCGAGGCTACTCCATCCCGATTCCGTGCTGCGGGCATTCCTCTATGACGGAACGGGTTAATTTTTCTTAGCTGGAATACAAACGTCCCGGAGAAAGGAATTCTGAGAACTGAGCGGTCGGGCACCGCAGCCGCACGTACCGCTTTTCCTGTGCTTTGAATGAGCGTACAGAGTATACCAAGTAGCATGGATACGAAGTTTGTCACGTACGGCTCCTGCATTACATATAGTGAACGCTTATTAGAGAAGCAACAAAGGGTAATGCGTGACTGCAGCCCTTTCTTTCTTTCCTTCTGTTTATTAACTAAGCCTCGTAAGTTCGCGCGCTCGACTTTAGTTCCTATAGAGTTAACGCCTAATATCAAAGGCGTTAAAACGGCTGAAGAGGGGGGGGGGGGGGGGGGGTGAGCAAGCAATAAGAACTGATGAGGGCACTCCAACCACCCCAGCATCGGATTGTGTACCATATAGCAGCCCTAATTAGCGGCCGCACCTTGCTTTATACATGCAGTCAAATGCCGGAATGAACAAGACACGCAAATTTCCCACTTTGGATGGCTGCAATGCCAGAGTGATGTGTACTTGATTCTCAGTGCACAGTAGGTTCGGCTTGGCTCTCCTAATACCGTCATCCCCCTATGCTGTGTAGCAGACGGCGGGAGGGTGTAAGGAAGAGGAGAGCGGGACGGAGGGGCCACTTTCTCATCTCCTCCAAATATGAGTGTCGCCACGTCGGAGTAGGCTAGGTCCTCCCGCAATACCGGAAGTCACAATTTCGCAGGCGACGAAAAGCAAAAACACGTCGCCTACAAGATCTCTCGTAATCTTATCAACTTATCATTGTAAGAACAATCAATGGGGTTCAACGTGCCAAAAAAACACTGCTATAGGATTGTGAAGCACGAATCGTATCTAGGGCCTTCGTAGTGATTTTGGCCACCTTTGGTTCTTTAACAGCTAAATCTAAGTACCCGCGGGTGTATTTTACGTTTCGCCTCCATCGAAATGCGACCGCCGTGGCCGGGATTCGACCCTACGACCTTGGGCTACGACCTTTGGCTACGACCTTGGGCTTCGCAAATCGACACCCCAGCCGCTGAGCTAATCGGCGGGTTTCGTCATTGTTCTGGCGCGACAAATCCCATCAATACATTTCTTTTTTAATTCTTTATGACCCACTTGGTGCACCCTTTTCTTGCCGCGGATACAGGCTGACTAGTAGACTTTAGTACGAAAATTTTTCTGGTGCCTGGATTGATTGTTAATTGCCTTTAGGTGCTAGACTTTACGATTATTATCTTCTTTCTTTTTTTCTAGTTTACTACGTGGTTCTAACGACGCCCTGCTAGTCTATGTTTTGATAAATTTCAGCAACTTGTCGCGCAAGTTTGTTGCTTATAGGACTCTTTTGTTTGGGCTTTTCTGATAGTCGTTGGTTTTAGACACATAATTCCGCTAAGACACAGCTAATCCTTTTAGCTGCGGACGTTTTTATGTAGGGCAAACTGCGCGTTGTATTAATCAAAGATTAATTGAACACAGAAGGTCGCTATCAGATGGGACGCCGTCCAATCTATCCTTGCACTGCCAGGTCTGTAGCTGCATGCCCGAGTTAGACAAGACCGAGATCCTGTACAGGCATAAGAACGAAGATACGCGTTTATTGGTTGAGGCCTGGCATATCAGTATTAGTGGAAGTGCATGCGTGAGTCAGCCGTCGATTAGCTTAAACAGAGAGGAGATAGAAAGCCTTAGGAGTTGTCTATCGCGAAGACCGGCACGTGTAACCGATTGACAGGTGGCGCTACCATTCCGAGCATGCGCAGATAAGCTGTGTGTCTTCTTTCTTTTTCGCCTCTGTGCTGCGCATCAGTTGTTAGTCGGCGTTCGTGTTGTTCACTGCTCTCCTTGTGTCCGTGTCCTGCACGCCTCTTCTTTTGATTATGGACTGTTACCATCTCGCTCAACTTTCTGTCCTTTTGTCAACTATGAAAGCGCCACAATGGCAGCTTCACCTACGAAAGCTGTTCAAGACGAAACGCGCAAGAGCCAGACACATAAAGCACAAGCCAATGCGTAACGAGGCACGATGATTTCGCAATCCAATTTCCTCGGTTGCTGACCCAAGAGTTTCGCGTGGATTATAGCTAATGTACGGTCATATATATATCTGTGGCCTGCCGCAGGCAAGCTGCGCTTTCTAGTTGTCACTGTGCCTTCATTTTGGCCTCGGTGTGGCATCGTTCCGATCCCACGCTGAGTTCGCACATGTGCGGTAACCTGCGACGCAGCTGCAGCTGGGTCAACCACACTGCTCTTCTCCCGTTTCTGTCTCTCTCTCTCTGTCCCACGCCAACCGCACCCGCGCACATTTATTACTAGCCGTATAAATTGGGCGATGCGCTGTTACAATTAAACTTAGAGCAGTGGTCAATATAAATGCATTGAGGAAAGGAAGATGGTCTGACAGCAAGGGACAAACATAAAGGGGTTCGAACAACAGTCAGGTGCCTGGTATCCATTGTCTGAATAGAACGTCTGTTTGACGCAAAAGTAATAAAGCTCGGCAGATCTTCATGGCAACATTTGCGAGGCATCGCTGGGTGGTCATTTCTGCAGGAAATTACCTTTCGTGCACATTTCACTGCATAAGCAAGCGGGCAGTTGGGATGGCCGTACTACTGAAAAAGTCCCTTTTCGTATTCCAATAATTCCACATTTTCCATTCAAGATCCATAAGTTTTCCATATACTTGCCGTATATTTTCCATATGAATCTTACGGAAACATATGGAATTATTGGAACGGCCATACGGAACGTTTCAGTAGGTACGTGTCTTCCATTCGATGTTGCAGCTGCGGGACGACTGGCCATTTCCTTTGTGAATGTCCTCGACCCAATGCGCCTGTGAAAAGAAATTTTAACCACTTTAGGCGTACTTGATAATCGTTTACAGTGGGGCAAAACAATCTCTGGGCACTGCTCGAGACATTCGTTCCCCATCTGGAAGATAAATGGACTTAGACCCTGAGAAGTGTTGTGCTTTGCATGGTATGCATCTTGTGTACCGTTCCTTTTGGGACGCTTGCCGAATCCCGAAATATACGAAGGGGTGTGCTTCAACTCCGAAGCCATTTTCTATGGTGAACCCGTACAGCTTAGGTATAGAGATGTCGAGGAATCTGTGTGGTGACAGTGATGCTAATTCATTGCATTAATTACTGCTCAAAGGCTATAGAGTGAAGGGGACGTACCCTTTCTCCCCCCTCCTTCTTTTCGAACAGCAGTCCGCGGGGAGGGGGCGAAGCCTCCTCTAAAAAAATATCTTTACATCAACGATGACCAGATGGTGTTTCTTAAGCGTGTATTTTAAAGCTAGCAACGTCACAGTTTCGTCAAAACCTCATATCCCGGGCTACTTTGGCTTCCACCGTAACCCTGGAGTCAGGGTTATGGTTCCCTGCTCCCTTCAACCCCCCCCTCCCCTTTTTTTTTTCTTTTTTGCAAATCCTCATTTTTCGGAAAATGCCAGTGCTTCGATACAGGCTACGCTTCTAGAAAATTCAAGGTAATGAGGAGCACACTGCCTTTCAGTCGTAGAGTTCTAGAAGGTCGTGAAACAGGGGAGGCCTCCCACTTGCAAGGCCGAACGAATGCTGCGAACGTCTGCCTTCTTTTGACGGGGAGTGAATACCGCTTTGTCGGGGGCACTATTGTCGGTCCGCATAGCAGTGGTGCGTAAACGCGATAGGGTGCGCTCATCTGTCCGCGCTCGGCTGGGCACCACGTGAAGTCAGCATTTGTTTGCGCCGAGGGGAGCATGCAGTAGTCGGTACACGTTGCCTTCCTGCAGAGCACCGCTATCGCGAGAAGCAGTGAGCATTGTCGTGTGGGGCTGGTGGATACAAGAATATATATATATATATATATATATATATATATATATATATATATATATATATATATATATATATATATATAAGAATTTAGAAAATATATGAATTCCGGCTGTTTTCGTTTCTGTTGACCTTGGCATGTTTCCATAGATGCTGAAATCACGAATGTGCCATTATCTTACCGTGGTTAATTCCCGTATACCCGCATTCGTGACATCTGCCTATAGTAGAGCGTTCAGTTTATACGGCGAGCCAGGATTATACCGAAATAAGGCATTATTTATGGTGTACGCGACTTCACTCGTAGTGGCTAAATGGTGTGCCGATTTTCCAAAAATTACGCCGAAATCAATATAAAAACGCCGGGACGCCTGCACCAGGAGACCGGTACTGCGTGTTACTTTGGTAAACACGACTGCAGGGGGCGGGTTTTCGCTCGGGAACTCAAAACAAATTTGTGTTTTTATCGCCTCGGGTGACAGAAACTCGCTTTTCAAAAGCGGGCTTTGTTATAGCCTGAATAGAGTGAACTGTTTCTGTGTTTTGGCACCTTGTTCGGTGTAACGAATAGGTTATAGATCTTGCGCAGCAAAATGCCTCGTTCTTACTATTTGTCTTTCTTTTTTTTTTGCACAATGTACCTAAATGTTTACACCGTGAACTCATGAATCGAGCGCCGCGTGAAAGAGAGAGGTGATATTCAAAAGGCTGGAAAGCTAGCGCGGAGTTAAATACTCAGTTTGCTATATCTGGGGACAGAAAGGCAAGACAGAAAACAAGAGGAATGAGAGAGGGTGCATAAAAATAACAGACACACAGTAATTACAGACAGACGAAAACAAACGAAATATTTAGTGCAGTTAGCCCAGAAAAACTTTGCAGTCGTTGACATTTTCTTTCGGAACATTGTAAACGCTTTATTTGAGTAGTACCAGACAGAAATAGCGCTAGGTTACTGAGAGGGGTGTGAGTTTTGAGTTGTGTTTATACTTGCCGAAAAGGTACAATACAATTAAATACATTAGATACAATAGGATCTTCAGCAGCAAGCTAGTTTGGATCCATGCATAAAAATTACAGAGATATATAAGTAGACAGAGCAATTTTAAGTTTTTATATTAAAGTAATGACAATATATGCATTGTATGTTTTCACGAAGCGCATAAATCACAAAGCCAAAACGAATATATTGGACGGTCATTGCGCAGAAAGCACATGAAGCCAACTAAAAAGCAGAGCGAGAGAAGATTGAAAAAGGAAATGATCACATCGGTAAAAACGCGTGTGGTGTGCGACAATGTGCTTAAACAGCAGAAAAGGAGACTTGAGGAGATTGCAAAGGTCGGCTGAACAGGACAGCACCGATGAAAACACTTCTGGCACGGTCCATTCCCAAGTGGACAATCCGAAAAGCACTAATGTACATGAAATTTTCCTTCATCTAAGTCCTACTGACGAGATGCCGGCGTAGCGCCGCCGTCCTAAAAAAAGAAAAAAAAAGAGAAAGAAAATGTGAGCACAGAACACGAGCAAGTATACGCAAAGGGTCTTTAAAGTAAAATTGGGTCTCAGCATAATAATAAAAGTAATAACAGAGCCTCGGGTACCCCGCTGGAAGAAATCTTTCTTCAAGCTATTCTGTTTTCCTTTACTCTCTCGCATATATTCTTTTCACTTTACATTGCCGTGAGTTCCTGAAAGAGAGCGGCAGCAGGTTCTTTGATAGTTTGTTTTACCCTGGCAATATATCGCACTATCAAAGAACCTGCTGCCGCTCTCTTCTCTATATCGCCAGAGTGAACTTCAAAGTATACTTTGATTCTGTTCATTACTCCGAGCTTACGCTTAACCCTCGGTGCCGTGGAGTGCAAGAACGTTTAAAAGAAAAATAAAGTTACATAGATTCAAGAGAAAGCTATAAATGTCGAGGGTACTAAAATGTCCTAACGTTACAGAATCTGTATTTCATTAAGAACCAGCATCGCTCAATACTTTTCGCGCGTACGTCTACAAGAAGCGCTTAAAAAGGCGCACCTCTTGCTAGGTGTGAGATCACTTCAGCTAAGTAAACAGTTTCGACTATGGTCTCACCAATCACCTTTAAAGCTTCCGCTATAATTTACGTATGCGCGTGTGTGTGTGCTCTTTGGTTTCTGTATTCTATACCGTCTACCTTTCGGGACTGTCAGCACTTTCCCTCGCCTTTCCATCGACATAGAAGTGCGCACAGCTGGCGAAACTAGCTTTCCCCAACCGCTTGATTTCCTTCTTTTTATTATTTTTTTAGTCTATATCTTTATATAGAATCTACGGGCACGCTGCTTCTTCCGGCCCTTTAAACTTCCTGCCCCGAGCAAGTTTCCCATTATGCGTAGCAAGCGGGGAAAGTTTCAGCACGGTAGGGGTCTCGGGATCCAAGCCTGTCGTCGTAAGCGAAGCGCCAGTCAAGCGACATCTGCCCAACCCTTTCCCCTTTTGTGCCCTGGCAAGATGTATTGTGTGGAGTGTGGCAGAGAGGGATGGAGCGGGGGTTGACCGTGTAGCAGGACCCCTCCCTGGAACATCGGCTCCCATCGCTCCCTTCTTTGGTGTATTCTCCCTCGAGTTCTTCGCAGCCTCGCGCAGTGGCATTGTGACCCGTGTGCCGCAGCAGAGCCGCAAGTGCAGCGGAGAGTCCCGCGGTTTCCCGCCTCTCTTCGACATTGTTTGGCCGATACACTTTCGACGTACACTTTGGCGTCTTTGCGTGCCTATAGATCGAATGCAGGACGCATCATTCTTGGCACCAACAATCGTAAAACATTTCTATATACTCTTTTCTCACCAGGTCCGTTCAGCGTATGGTGTCTTCAATTTTATCGGTAAGGTTGCCGCGTTCTCACCTTGCGTTTAATCCTTTCCGACGAGCATGAAATACACGAGGATCAGTGCGCACGCTAGCAAGTACGGGAAGGCGGTTGCCGAGACTAAAAAAGACCCGGGCCAGACGTCTTCTCTAATCGTTGTTCTAAGTGCTACGTTCATCGGGTGCCTTGTTGTGCGTCCTTTGGATTGATTGATTTGTGGGGTTTAACGTCCCAAAACCAGTTCTGATTATGAGAGACGCCGTAGTGCAGGGCTCCGGAAATGTCGACCGCCTGGGGTGCTTTAACGTCGCACAGTGTGCGTCCTTTGGATGAACTGGAAGTCGTGCCCTATGTAGGATGGGAGGCGGTTGAAATAAGTACGAAACAAACTGGAGTAAAAGAATGATCTGTAAAACAAGCTAAATGCGACACAGAAGGTGAAGCGACTGTTGTGGCATTGTTAAGAGGAAAATGGAAACAGCCTTATATGTCGACGATTCCTGCTGCCCCGGGCCTATCATTAAAAAAAAAAGGAGGGGGGGGGAGGGGGGTGCAGTGGCCACTGCTTATCACCACAATCTAAGTTCTGTGACTTAACAAATCAATGCACAACTTTTTGTAGTCAATTATGTCCTCCGTTCATATAAAACCAACCGCAATGTATATACCTGCCTTTTATTAACATCTGTATTTCATGATTAGGCGCGCGCTCCCTCCACATTTCAGTGTTTTATTGCGATAGAAATTATATGGACAGTCTCGCCTGGTTTTTGCCGTCCCCGTCGCCGCCGTCATGAACCGTATATGTATAAGTATGTAATACAAGTGAAAGTCCCAAAGAAATATAATTCAGATAAATGCTTCCGAAGCGCGGAATCGAACCAGGAACCTCTCGCTCCGCAGCGCGTGGCGCTAACCACTACGCCACAAAGAGCGGATCCTTCGGGAAGCTAACGGCGAGCCTTATATACACACTCTTTACCGCTGGCAGGACTGAGACGGCAGGCGCTTATAAGCTTTTCTTCATTACCAGAGAGACGTCGCGAGGAGCGCAACGGCCGCCTTTGCAACAGGAGCGCTGTTCAAACTGAGAGTATCCATTGTGACAGCTTATTCGCGCTCGGTCGGTGTATATCTGTGCGTTCGTTCCGTGCGTTCGTTTCGTGCGTGCTTCACTTGACAGTTCGCGCTCATCTTCTGTCTGTTCATTTAGCGGCCTCCTTTGAGCTCGAGGGACGCGCTGGAAATTTCAAGCTGCCTCCACGCTCTTCGCGTTGCGGTCCCCTTTGTTGCTATCGCATTCATTGCTTCGCCTTTGCGGCGAAACTGTGACTTTTAGGGGCGAAGCTCCTTAAGGCGTAGGCTTGTCTGCCGTAGTTGTCCGTCGTAGCCACTTCTTCATCGAACGCTGAGCTGCCTCGAGCGCTGGCACGCGCTCTTGTGTCACGAGTTCACGCCGGTTCCTCTTCGTCTACTCCGGCATCACTCAGTTTCGGTTTCGTTTCGTGTTACATCACAATAGCCCCAGTTTTAAGTAGTTGTTCACAACTTTTCTGGAAGGTAGAAGATGCGAAACGAATACCACAGTGTTCTAGAGAACTCAGCTGTCGGTCCATACAGCACGAAGCATGGCTAAATTATTCCGGAACTCGGCACGATTTACGATGAACCTCCGGAGCTTCGCCCACTCATCATCATTCACTCCGTGGATCTTTTTTTTTTATTTCCACACGAACTGTTGTTGAAATGAGCGCCAGAAGGGTATCCCACTATCAAGAAGTGGTTGCATGAGCGTGCGTAGCGAATGAACACAGTGCTTATGTGTCCGTTCCTTTTCATACAAGCACGAAATCGCCCACGGTGTTCCTTAACTTTATATTGTTTATCTCCTTCAGGTTTTTTTACGAGAAGTAAGACTATCGCGCTATACCCTATATAGTTGATTCATTAATGCATAATAAAATTTTTTGCTCGTCTCGTTCGTGAGTTGTACATATGGTTCTCCGAAAGTGTATAAGGCTTGTGAGTTTTCTAAGCTTTCCACCTGGAGTAGCAAGCCACGCCATTAACCAGGCTAACATCTCTCTCTCTTTTTTTTAAGCTTTCCTCGCTATCTGCGCGAATATTCACCGTTTCATGCGTGCAGCTACAACCCACGATAACCTTAGGATATTCACTGTAACAAAAATTACGAGGCAATGTAAGATGATTTACTAAATGTTAATAATAATGCCGTCGGTGTCAAACACGGGACACACAGTCCTTTGCAATTGAGTAACGTTCGCATGTATCAAGTGAAGAGTCTAATCATCATCATCATCAACGTCAGCCTATTTTAAGTCCACTGCAGGACGAAAGCCTCTGCCAACGATTTCCAATTTGCCCTGTCCTTAGCGAGTTGGTTCCACTATTTATCCTCGAACTTCTTAATTTCATCGCTCCGTCTAACCTTTTGCCTGCCTCTGTTGAAGCAATGAGGGCAGCGCAGGAAACTTTGACATCAGTTTTTGTTTGCAATGAACTTTGTTATTCAAGTTTTGCAAGACTACGTAAATTGAAAGATGTTTAGGGAACGAAAAACTTCTCTCTGTTTGACGGTTCCGAAAGCACCAAAGCCGACCGAAGTGACCATACAGGGAACTAGAGATGGAGATGTATGTGCTGTAAAAGTCCAGTTTGTCTGTATTTGCCACATTGTATTATAATTTTCAATATTCAGCGCAACTTCCTGGCTTATTCGAAGACCATTCCATCCTTTTCTAAAGAAAAACATTTAATTAGACTATTAATAGCATTTCCATAAGATATTCGGAGGACACCGAAGGAATATTTGTAAGAATTCAAGCCTCTCCAAAATATATGACGCAGTCGCAAGAACAGTCCAGCACATTCTGAACACCAGAAGAAAAATGTAGCGGGTTCTGTTGTGAAAGACGGCAGAAAAAGATAACGCGGCAGCAAGACAATCCATCCCCGGAAGGAAACCATGCATATACGAAAGCACCCTCAACCGTTGTGCATACAAACAAAGGCGTCGCAATCAATACAGGCCCCTCCATTGTATCCTTAAACACGCACGCATGCTCGCAATGCGAGACCCGCGCCGATTCCGCGCAGGTGTATACACGGCGGGCGAGTTCGCTGTTCCGCGTTCCCTTTTATTCTTTTATTTTTCGTTCGTTTCATTCATTTACTTGTTATACAGTCGAGGTCTGAAGAACGGGCGCAACATAATGAAGCACGAAGCAAGGCGTGCGAGTCCCGCGAGTCAATTACGAGCGACACAGACCGCGTGTCCAGATACGCATCTCAGCCGTCCGTTTCCTAATTGAATGCGACAGAAAACCGGCGCAGCGAAGAATGCCGCCGCGCTGCAGGAAGAAAGGGTCACTTTCCGCGGGAAGAGCTTGCGGATTAACGTCGCAGTCTTCGAACGAGAATGAAGGAGAAAGCGGACGAGCCATACAATTGATTACGTGAGATAAGTAAGCGGCAATACAGGGAGCTAAGAGGTTGCGGCACGCGGAATATGTACGAACGGCGTGCGGGGGTCGTCAAGCATCTCTGGCTAGTTGAATGCAGCGACACGTGCGCGGAATTTTTAGTGAAAACGCCAGCGAGTTTATATTTGTTCGCGCAGCATGCTGCTTTCCGAATCGACGAAAGTGCAATATGTGCTACAAAAGGAAGTAATTAAGGATTATGTTATCTCCACGTAAAACCCCTCGGCGAAGCCCTGACTTCACTTTCTTCGCGCTGCTAAAGAGAAACAAAACAAGTTTGGTTCGTGACTAGTGCAAAAAGGCCATGTAAACCGACGAACACCATTTTATAGAGGTTCACATTTCCAGTCGCACACATATAGGTCGCGTTTGAGATGGGATTGAACAGGAGATGCTACAGATAGCAACACGGACGCCGATAATCTACTGAAAGGAGGGAGAGGGGGTGCACCGTTATATTAAATTAGCACCGCTCATTCTAAGCTCTCGTATGCTGAAATAAACATTTGGCATCGGGAGAGTCAATGGCGACTTGAGCTTATATGTCTGGCATTTTGCTCAAACAGGGCTCAGGCCAAGCACCGAAGGGACGCTGTTGTCGTGCGAAGACGAAGATCTTCAAGAACCTATAGCTGAAGCGAAGCAAGCAATACCGGAAGGAACTTGCTACGCAGAGAAGTCACTTCTGGAAGTGTTAGCTTCAGAACAGTGCTTGTTCGACGGCTCGCTGCTCACCGCGGCTGCGTGCGATACTCGTACATCGGTCGTACTGCAGGCACAGAGATATATTAAGAGAGAGGAATATTTATTTGTAGAAAAGTCGAGATCTGGCCTGCTGAGACATTAGAACGGAGGAAGAAGAAAGTGTGATGAATGACAATGGTAAGCTAAGAAGGCGATAATATATACAAGTCCTCGATCGAAGAACTCGTGGATTAGTGCTGTAGAAATAAGCTTTTATCGTTTCCCGCGCGTACGCTTGGCCAGTTCAAAGCATGCGTTCAGGTGTTTCTGGCACTTTGACTGCGGTCACAATAGGGACCAGTGTCACTGCAATGTATAAAGTGTGTTGGTACAACGCCCCGTGGTTATGAACGAATACGAATGCTGCGCATCACACTTGCCATGTTTCGCTTCATTTTATCACAAACGTGTAGTGCCTCAGTCCATGGGTCCCATTTTAAGCATTCACTTATGTCGCCGAGCTGGTTTCTCCCAGTGCTGAAAAGTGTGGTTGCGCGTTAAGCACCGAACTAAGGAGTCCCCTGTCGGCTCGTGTGAACTCAATGCGTACTTCAGGGACTTTGTCTAAACCTATAAGAAGCGAAGCTAACCGTAAAAACTCTGTCGTGCCAGTTTTCACAGCGAACCTGTTTAAGCTAGCCGTAATTTGTCAGGCATCATGCAATACCAGGTGACATTGCGTTACGTGATGTTGGCGGAACCCCGTCACGTGACATTTCGTTAGTGATGTTGCGGAAAGATGTCGCGTGACATTTTGTTGCGCGATTCTGGCGGGAACATGTCACGTGACATCGCGTTACGTGATATTGGGAGAAACGTGTGACGGTGACGTTTTGTTACGTGATTTTGGAGGGAACATGTCACGTGACACTTCGTTACGTGATCTTGGCGAGTACATGCCACGTGATCACCCAAAATTACGTAGCGCAGTGTCACGTGACATGTTTCCGCCAGAATCACTTAAGGAAATATCATCCGACATGTTCCCGCTAAAATATCGCATGACTATCAAATGACCCGTCTCAGTAAATTACTGGCCAGCCTCGCTGTAATCTGGCCTTGCGCGACCTAGCGGAAGCTGCGTACTTTTTTGTAACTTCGACGCCTGCCTGTTTATTCTCATCCACACCACAGCGTACAGGTATCCGCTGAAAGGTGACACGGTGGCCATCCTTTGTGGCAATGGCGAGAAATTCTATTCGCGTCTATTGAACAGCAGCGATTTCTGCGACTTCCACAACACTGCACGGAATAGGCAGCGACGAATTGCCGCACGGCAGTCGTAGACCGCTGGCTACCGGCGATAAATGACAACTTGAAAAACGACGGCAAACAAAGGAGAAATTTGGGCCACGCTTGAGATACACGTTGATCGCTTTTCTCTTTCAAAAGGAGGCCGACCGTCAGAGAATGAACCGGAAACAGTCGAGCTGCAGGAGAAAGAGAGGAGCTACACAGAGGCGAATGCGTGCGTGAAACGGAGAAAGCTGGAAGCGTGAAAGAGAAACAAAAAAATCGCGAAAAGCGCGTCCACCTGGCCTGACAATGCACCGCGGCGACAACTGTATATACTCCATTGCATACACGTATAGCGCTTCCTAAAGTAACGTAGTTCGCACAAAGGAATATAATGGCGTTCTCACCTGTATTCACACGACTTCTTTATTTAGTATTCATATCGATGCACCACTGTAGTTGAAGTGTTGCAACATTGTAGCAATAATGCTAGAATTCTGTAACAATTCACCTGCTGCTTTTTGAGATATGCACTGAAGGACAATTGTGGCGTTTTATGTGACGTTGCCAATGTTTAGACAAAATAATTAACACGGTGAATTGCACTACGCATTGAATGGCACACGGTCAGTGCAACGCTCATGCTCCAAGGCCAGAAACGCGCGCGCGCGCGCGCGCGTGTGTGTGTGTGTGTGTGTGTGTGTGTGTGTGTGTGTGTGTGTGTGTGTGTGTGTGTGTCCTTTCCGATCACAGGCACACGTGGACGAAGGAACGAAGGAAGCACCGCCTTATGGCACTCCCACATATACCAGCTATCCGCGCGCTTGCGACGTGAAAATTCACGTGCTGCCTCTCTTAACTACCCACGCGACCGCTTCATTTAGCAGTGTATCCGCGCATATACTGTTCGTGTGGCTCCTTTCCCAATTTCTCAGCGCCTTTTCTCTGCTCTCCTGTGAAGAAGCAGGCAACAGTCCCCACACTGACCAACCTGACTTCCTCTTCTTTCCCGCTCGAAGCGAGAATGTACGTTTGAATTAAGTGGCGCACACATCATAGATTTACCGAAACTGCGTATTACATATACTCTATGAGTACGAGAACCGGATCATGACCGAGCTCGTCTAACGAGAACAAAAAGAGACGTTCTGGCCAAGAGACATGTGACACACGCGCAGTGATTGGGGTCTCGTGGCGATCAGTCGCGGCGGTGCGATCGAGAAAAGGCAGGATAGGAAGTCGTGTTTACTCAGATGCGAGTGTGAGCTGGCGCGTACCCGATCCTTCTGGAAAAATGCACCGCACTCACGCTCTGAGTGGAGCAATTATGTTGCCGACACGTGTTTACGTGTTGCGCAGAGCTTGTCTGACATCGTGCCAGCTACCGAAGAAGCGAGACTCCACACAAAATTGCCAAGTTCTAAAGCTGCCTTGTATGGTCTACGGTGCTGTCGATTAAGCGCCGTTTTCATTGAGCCTAAAACATTAATGCAAACCACCATAGGACGCGTTTATCCTGATATTAGACATAACTAAGGTGTGCATGTATGCGCTCTACAAACACACACACACACACACACACACACACACACACACAAACGCGCGCGCTCGCGTCTGCTGGTTATAAGACTGGCTTGCACGTCGTATTAATTATAGGGAATAACGCGCTTAACGCGGACGGAAGGCGTGAGTTCGGCTGCCATTTGCGGCGTAGGTATCCGTCTTCTCATACAGCTTCGCTTAACTGTTCCCGCGTTATTTCTACATTTTTTTTTCTTAGTTACAAACAACGGTTCATTCTGTCCCCGCTCTCTGTCTTCATTTCTTGTTGGTTTTATATCTTCGTACACCCAATGAGAAAGCAAGCTCTAGCTTATACTTTTATTCTGCTTGCACACAAAGAGATCTAACTGAACATCTTATCCGCGTCGGGTCTATTCTCAGAAACACTCGTTTTACGTCATTCGCAATTTGTTTCATCATAGGTTCCTAGTTGATTATGCGTGACGAGCCGAGTGGCAAACATGCTCCCACGGCTGATCCAACTGAGACGCAGGAACCGTGAATGCGCGCCGGACGGAAAAGAGATTCAGCATCGACCTCCTCCACTATGGCGCGATTGCCGCCGAAGCGGCAAAAGCAGCGGCGGGCAGCACAATCGTATACGCAGGAAGAAACAGCCCACCCGGAGCTGATCGGTTACGGCGATCGGAGCGGTCAGCGGCCCCATGTTCAATGACCGGAGCTTCGGATAGGCACGTGGTATTGCGCCCTTTTTGGTGGATGAACTGTGGATGTCGAAATGAAAAGGACACGTGGTCCCACGAACAAGCTGACTTTAAAACTGTTTTTTGGAACTCACTGTCAAATGTCTGTTTGACAGACACAATCCTGTGTTCGGCCATGGTCTTAAATGAAAGGTGCGCGCATGGGCAAAAACACAGAATAGAACAAATAGAAAAGGAGGGGGGGATGCAAGGAGTGCCAGCTCATAAGTGAGCGGTGGCTCACAACTTAGATGTGTGTGAAGCGCTTTACTAGCCGCAATAATGCATTCTTTGTTCGTAGCTTTTGACGGCCATAACAACCTTTGAACGTGTATAAAAAGCCACTCGTCAAGACTTACTTCGTTGGGTAGTCGACTATACCACCTCCTAATTAGAGGACCGCCGCCATGTTCTTGTCTTATTGTCGTGATTACTCTTCATGAAATGGGATGCATAGCACGCTATATATTTGACTAGATGTACGTACATACGTTGTGGGTCTTACGCTTTCTACCCCTTTCTCCGCTTATATCTCCAGTTCGAGGGCAGCGGAAGCACTTGTTGCGTGCTTCCGTATTTCAGTATAAAATCTATACTTACCTTCATCTTGTCAGCCTCTTTATACTTGTGAACAATAGACAACCGAATGGTACGAGAAAAAGAAAATTTCAGAAGTTCGGAGAAAGGAACAAACAAAGTGATTGGCAGCGTTAATACAGTCATTGGGATTCACCAAGCTTGGTTTAAAGTAGCGCACTCTATTTCAGACGCTCAGACCTGTTTCACGGAGCCCTGTGACCCGGTTGCTCGTAACGAAAAATGTGCGCACTGATGAAGTCCTGGAAGAAATGTCTGTGACGTATACGCACACTAGCTGCGGACGGAAGGACCATCACACACCCTGTCCCGAATTCACATGTGCAGCATGATGTTTTTTTTTTTTTTTTTCATGTAAAGCACCCGACGAAACTACAGCAGTGCGTGATATAGACATTGGCATCTTCCTTCCACAAGAGGCGGTGTATAAATAGCGCAGTTTGCATTCCTGTCGAGGATTATCCTTTGGCATGCGCTTACTCTGAAACGCCTCTTAAAGACGAATTCTCTGCCGCTTCGGCGTAGAATGAAGAAGTGGTCTGCGCTCGCACAACTATTTCTCGAACTCTTTCGCGGAGAACTATTTCCACTCGTTCACGGTGTAGCTGTTCCCATGCGGTTGTGGCGCGTGTTAACCGCTCTTATAACAATGTAAGAAACGATATAAATAAGCATAACTGTCAGCATTCTATAGTGGAGGTTTTCTTGTCCCCATAAGAATGCTCAAAGGAGCGATGCCTATGGTATATACACATCAGCGCACCGTAGCGTGCATCTCTCTATCAGAAAATAAACGTCTGTCCGCTAACGTGCACGACCACTGCAGTGCGCCGCTGTGCAGCGCATTGCTACCGATGAGGCTGGGAAGATCACTTTACGCACACAACTGCTAAACTTGCACAAATACGTTGATGCTACATTCTTGGCTCAATGCCAAACAATTCGTCGTAGGCAATTTCCTAGCTGATTGCTTCGCATGACATCGCGAAGCATGACGTCGCCATAATAAGCGGGATCTGTCGAATTTTTTCACGAAGACTTTTTTTATCCTCGGACAAGTAACTTTCCTAAGGAGCTTTTCCGTAGCAAAAGAAAACTCCGTTAGTTAATAGTTCTTGCGCGTCGATCGTTTTCCGTTTTGTGTCATTCTGCATCTTGTGCCAAGTACTTGCGACGCTTTGTTTAGGCGAGATGGCCGACTCCGTCCGATGTATAGTCAGCTAACCACAACAGATTTTCAGCCGTCTTTATTGAATCCTATTAAAACAGCTAAACTAAATCCAGTTTAAATGAAATAATTGCCTCCTTTCCTTCACATCTCCCTTTTTCATTCTTGATAAAAATAGAGATGTTTACGTCAGACTATTGCGCCGGAATACTCGTCGCATAAACAGGGAGCTTGTGCACCATTATACACGGAACTTTTAGTGTATAAGGGCCGACGTTGCATCACTAGTGCACTTGTAATGGTCATAGCCAATACCGTAACCGTCTAAACAAAACTGCAGTTTTAGTAGGCAACTCTCCTTTGCTGCGCACTCCGAGCTTTGCGGAGCGCACAGGAGTAGAAGCAGACCTTGTACTTGTAGACTTACATTGTCAATTAAACTATATCGTCTAGTCGCTGTTGACATCTGCTGTTATGATGAGTCTACATTAACGACAGCGAGATCTATTTAACGAAGCTCACCGCGACGTTCCACTGTGACCTGTAGAATGAACGAGAATGACCAGTGAGCTAGCATAATAGAGCCATTCAGAAAGAAGAGGGTGAAAAAAACGAGAAAGAAAGAACGAACAAAAGAAAAACGCGTCCACTTGCGCGCTCTCTCTCTCGGAGGGGCCACCCCCTGGAAGCCCCTAATTGGAGCACGTGGGAGGTCTCGTGCCAGTCTTTGCGCACCACATCCGCCGTCGGAAACCGGACACCCGTCTGGGAAGACGCGATGGACTCCGCGGTCGCTGTGCAGCGCATTTGATACTGGGCACACGCAACTCACAAAACCACGCGTATGTTTCAATATAGTAGAAGCATCATTAGGCTGAGTGACCAATTGCGAAGAGAGTTTTCCTTCTGTTCTTCAAACGGACGCAAAACCGACCGTAAACAAAGTGTCGATCAGAACTCGCATCTAATCGAGAGGCTGCTTCAGATGCAGTTGCGACTGGCATAATGCGAACTACGTCAATCGGATTTCAAGATTCTGAACCAAGGCTGTAACATGTGGCTATGTTGTTTTACACCCTTAATGTTTCATTGGTCAATCACGCAGTATAACTGAGCCTGCTCTGTCAGAGTTTTTACCTCCTGGCGATTAGGTTTCATCTTCGTTAAAGCGTCCACGTACGTATGCTCTTTGTCTGCTTAAATGTTTAACCGTCACATTACTGCAGTATATGCAGAACTACGGGCACATCTGCTTGTTTGAATAAAGAAAATGGGCTTGAAGGTATTCGACAAATACAGTAGGGTCCGTCTGATTTTTTGAACGGGCTTCGACGCAGAATTGTGACGTGACGATAATGACAAGTCGGCGTAATACATTTAGGATGGTAATGCGCTATCAGACTAAACTGCAACGTGCAATTGGCTGGGAGAGCTAGGTGTTGGCGGCGAAACTGAAGGCGAAATCTTATTTGCTTTAGCAATATCGCCCTGATCGTATGCGGTGTGTCATTTTGACGTCAACGATTTCATGGTTTTTGCCTTTATTTGCTCCGCTTAGGGAGCAGATAAAGGTGTAAAAACGCACCGGACTAAGTCTGTAGTTTCCACGGTAGAATAAGAGACAGCTTTTCCCTACTAGGGATTCACCGGACGGAACCATCACACAGCAAACTCTGTCGACACCTGCGACGCCATGGGGTGAAATGGTGCAGAAATTCGGTAGTGGTGGCACCGCGTGTTTTCTTTCCTTTTTATTTATTTTTTTGCGTCTTCCTCACAATGACCCTGTGGAGGGATCCTTATCGTACGTAACCATCCCAACAAATGTAAAGTATCGATTCCTCAGAGCATCAAATAGATGTTGCATTTTTCTATCAGTTCAGAGGGACATTCCTCTCTCTTTCTCTCTCTCTCCCTCTCTTTTTTTTTTCTTCGGGTATACATGGGTCACATGCGGCACTCAACATCGCAGACAAGGAGAGAGCAGACGAACAGCAAGGATCCACTCTCTGCTCCCATCCTCCCAAAAACGGCAGCTGAGGCTGATGTAGTTATATATAGAGAACACGCGTCTATCCGCACTGGGTTTATATAGGGGGGGGGGGGGGGGGGGGGGGGGGAGAGAAACAAGAAAACCGGCGCTGAGACAAATTCACTGCCTGCTTTTTGGTGAGGAGACATCATTGTGTGCAGTCGTAATAAAGGTCCGGGCACTACAACCCCTTCTTTGCTATACATATCGGTCGTTTCCCAGGAACGAACGTTCCCTGCATTTGGCCGGCCACCGATCCATTCGGTGTAATGGCTGGCTGAAGCAGAACGCTCGATTGTCTCCGGGAGAAGCCGATCGACCCGGCCGTTCGGATGATCACAGCTTTCTGCAGCACACTGCTGTAACTGCTGACCACTTTGTTGTTTTTCCCTAAACGTTTATATGGTCACTGCTTCGAATTTTCGCCATTAGATTGCCTGTGATGATTTTCTTTTGTTCCTATACTTTACGAAAGCGTAGAAGTTAGCGAGGCGTTCGTAGGTATTGTCTCGATAGCGCGTTTATTATTTTTGCCTTTTTATATTTTGTCTTTCAGCATTCAAAATTGTCGTCGACTCGAGAGTGTTCAATGCGTCAACGCAGTGACTGAAATGTCGGCTGTCCGTGCACTGCGTCTGCGGCAAGAGGACAATGAAAAGGACGACAAAAGATGTCAACACAATAGAAAGTGACTTGCGCGCAGTGCGTCTAACAGACATTGCTCTTACGTTGTAATTTATATGTCTGCTATACGGGCTATACCTTCATAATAAGTCGCATGCCTTTGCATCATAAGTACCGCATGAACTGACCTCTTCCTGGGGGCACGAGAACACAGTGAACATGCTTGCCATTACGACTTTATAAAGCGATATTTTAGCATAGCTTTACCATGATGAACCTGCCTACTACACCGCCACCCACCACACTGCCACCGCGTCAGGACGTATTGCTCGTGTGAGATAGCACGTACTCACATCTAACCGGCGTAGCTAAAGACAGCCTGCTTGCGCGCGCCATCTCGGAGGGACGAGTGCCTCGTTGCACAGAGAAGCTCCGTTTGTTTTGCTCTATACGCAACGAGAGGCTTGCATAATTTCGTTGCGCAGTGGCACATCATCAGCATGGGCCGTCCGCGCGAGAGAAAGCGCAGTGATCGTGCCTGCTGCTGCCCGCTTATTTAACCGCCGTTAGCAGCGTGTCGCTCGCAGAAGTCGTGGCCGCAAAGAAAGGCCGCCGATGGAAAGCGGCGGCTCTTCACCTCCTCCGGAGCGTGCTGCCCTTCGACGGCAATCGCCGACGCTCGGCCAAGATTAAGCGAAATGAGTCCGGTAACAACCGCCGCGGAGGGAAGAGAGCAGTAATCGAGCTTTCCCCTCCCGATCGTCCCTTCCTCCCACTTCGACCTTGACGAGGGCGTAGCGCGGCCAGAACACCGAGAACATCCTCCTCCCATTCTTCTTCTTTACTTCATCTCTCTCTCTCTCCCTCACAGGCCCTTTGTTCCTAGCCTCCTCCCACCAATCACCTGGCCGCCTCCAACACACCAGCGAGCTGTACAGACGCACAAAGTGCAGAGAAATGTGGCGGCGTTGCCAGGCTGATCGACCGCCAAAATTCCCAGGCCTGCCAGTGGCCGGTCCAGCGCGGTGCCCGGTGGCGTCTTCATCATCTTGGCCCGATGGTCCGGCGGCGGCCGGAATCGTGTGCCGAGCTCCATCACCGTCCTGCTTTTAACCGTTTCTCTATTATTTTTTTTTTCCCCCTCGTTCCTCCATTATGTGCCCCGAGGCCACCCCGTCGATGAAGACGTTTTTGCTGCTTTTCTCCCGCCCAAGCTGCCGTTCCTTTCGCTTCACAGCAGAAATTGCGCGGGGATGCGAAGCTGAAGGCAGGCTTCAACTGGGATTCGCGACAATGTGGCTGTAACCTATTGCCGCGCGAACAAGCGCGGACAGCTCAATCGTCTCTTCACCGATCGACGTTTATTTTATGCGCCGGCCTCCCTTCACCCGTGTGTTTTCTCTTAGAGCGAGTGTGCGTTGTAGCGTTAGACGTAGTTTGACCCGAAAAATCGCCAGTCTGTAGCTTCTCTTTGAAATCCGGTTTCGAGCCCTCAGATGGCACCTGTAAATGCGCTGAAGCCTTCAGAAAATATTGTAAACGGTGCGTCTGTTCCCTTCCTGCGGGGCACCCTATTCCTTGCCACTTTTGTTAGTCGGTGCGGCCTGTGGTGTTTCCCTGCCGTAATTACTCGCTTCCACCAGCTTCAACTCGTGTTTCTGTCCCTTCCTTCTGCAGGAATGGGCGAGCATGGTGCCCCCTCAGTTGCAGCGGCTGTCCGCCCTCGCTGCCTCCTCTTATTTTTTCCTTTCGTACGTCCTTTGAAAATGCAGATTTAATAATAATAATAATAATAATAATAATAATAATAATAATAATAATAATAAAGGTTGACCGAGGCGTGTCAAAAAGTTCTCATGGAGGTCGTATCGAAACCGCTGCTGAGCTCTTCTTCAAAGCGTTCCAGAGTTGCAAATGAAATAAGTGCGTCGTGTGTCACAAAGTATAAATAGGGAGTCCATACGTAGTCAATGTTTTGCGTTTACATGGCCTGCAACAAATTGGGGGAAATGTGCGATGTCGTGTAAGAACAAAAAAAGTACGCGACGACCGTTATGTAAAGCATGCACCTCAGCGGGTTTCTCAGAATGGAATCAGCTATCGGCTATAGAAGCGGCTACCACAACTGAAACCCTTTTTGGCTGCGGTTGCTTTCGTACACGACAAAAGTCCTTGCATTATAGCAAGAGGGTTTGTTGAGCATGGCGTTCGTTTTGCGACGGAACACCATGCACCCAACCTTTCCTTGCGTCTGCAAGGACGGCACGTACTCCAAAATTTGCGGACAAATAGCCAATGTATTTGCATCATAGTCGATTCTTGCCATATAATTAACAAAGGTGATATGGGGTACCACGAGTCACGATATGTGCAGGTGTTTTCCCCATTCATGCGTAGCCGTCGCGAGTGTACTCGTGCACGAGCATCTCATTCCCGCAGCAATACTGCCGTACACATGTTGACCAGTTCTGCCTGCTCTTCGTTTTCTTCCTCACGCGGAAATGCCGAAGAGTGCACGCTGTTCTCAGGCATTAAACTTATGCAGCATGGCCGTGCACAAAGAAAACTTGATAGGAATTCCACAGAGCTTTCTTTTTCCTGCAGGATTTCGGGCACGTTTTCAATGGCAAGCGTTTGTGCACTTCCGGCCTTTACACATTTCACCTTACGCTGTGAACTTTCCTGCGGTATGGCACGCAGAAAGACAGGATCAAATCTGCGTAGCTCCTGTTGCGCGCGCGCGCGCGCGCGCACACACACACACACACACACACACACACACACACACACGCTTTCCCCATTTTTGTTGCCAATTCCGAGGGTCTACTACTCATCTCTCTCTCTCTCTCTCTCTCTCTCTCTCCTCTCTCTCTCTCTCTCTCTCTCTTCTCTCTCTCTCTCTCTCTCTCTCTCTCTCTCTCTCTCGCTCTCTCTCTCTCTCTCTCTCTCTATATATATATATATATATATATATATATATATATATGAATTATATATATAATTCTTCCTGATGAAGGCCAGTCTCCGGCTGAAACGTTGAATAAACGCTTTCCGCATTTTTGTTGCCAATTCCGAGGGTCTACTACTCATCTCTGCCTTCACGCCTCCGGCCTATTCACCACCATGACATATATATATATATATATATATATATATATATATATATATATATATATATATATATATATATATATATATATATATAATATGCGGTACTTGCGAGCGAGTGAAATCGATATACGTCTTCAGACTGCAGCTGTCAATATCGTCATATTAACGTCGCCGTTACGAGTGACCAAGACGTTACTTTAATATCTGCGGTCGGATCGAAACGAGGCCGAATACGGAATCACTTCTTCCGTTCGCTTCGCGTCAGCGAGCGAACACCCAAGTCACTGCAGAGATTACTGCAGCTGCCTTTCGACGCGCATAAACGATCGATTTCTCGCTGTAACGCAATTTCGCGGCTATTTTGGTAGCTCTACTAGCTTCTGCATGCGGCGGCGGCTGTGCCGACTGCGGCTGAGGCCGGACGCCAAGCTCTCGACACTTGGTCGTTTTTTCCGGCTTTCCGAGAACTCGGTGGCGAAATACACCGCGCAGCGTTTGGAACGGCGTCAAGCGAGCCTTCCTGTCCAGCGATTATATAAGGACGGCGCAAGCCGCGTCTTGGCGTCGAACTGGTTTGCCCGTGCGTTGATATGCCGGCTAAAACGCGCAGTTTCGAACGGTTCACTAAGGCGCGCTGCTGTGGGCAAAGTCACTGCACGTCGCTATGCGGACACTAGTAATCCTGCTCGCATTCTTGCCGGTGAATTTTATGAGCGCGAGCAACTTTTGCAGCCGTCCGACACAATTAAGCCGACGTGGCGGCGACACATGGTATCCTGCAGCGCCATGTGCCGTTTCCTTCAGTTACGGCTCAAACCGCAGCGGCCTATAGCAATTTCCAGTGCAACGCTGCCAATACAGTTGGCGTGAACACGGTATTTGCACGGAATGATATAAAAAGTTAACGAGAAAAACAAACTTTGTACCAGCTTTACAACCACTATGGCAGGATTCAACTCGGGCCCGAAAAATTACGGTGTAAACGTAGGCACGGAGTCTCCATCGTTTACATTTGCTAAAGCGTGACGTGTTTTAACGCTCTATGTTGGCACGTTGTTCGCCCCTGTGAGCTGGGAACCGAGCTAATTAAAGGGCAACTCCGGCGTTTTTTTTTTTTTTTTCAACCGTGTTCTGATATGAATGTTTTCTACTTGTGCTGATAGTCCCTTAACAGCCAGAATGGTCCAGTTTTCTCTGAAACGCACCACTAATCTTAAATAACCAACTGAAAGTCGTGTTCAAACCGAAACCGAAATGAGTAGACTCTTCGTGTAGCGTATGCGATGACGCCACTACTCCCCCCCCCTCCCCCCCCCCCCCCCCCTTTTCCCACCTTTCTTTTCGAGTTCAGAAATAGGGAACTGGCGCCAGAAAAATGCCAGTGGCGATGTCATACGATGATATGTTGAGTTGTGCCAGCTTTTCTTAACTTGACACTGACGATATGAGCGCTGAAATATCGCCGTTTTGCTTTGATGGCCCCATGGCTCTGGTAAACAGCGTTAAAGGTGATTACGTCGAAAACGCAGGGTGGCCCGCGTTGGTATATGCTGCAAGCTTTTGAATTCATTTACAGGAAAATTGAATGACTTGCAAGCGCCTTACTTGGCATATATTATTACAGTATATATCGAGGAGAACATATGAAAATGTTATTTAGGTCAGTGAACACTGAAAAATCACTGGAGTTTCCCTCTAAGTCTGCCAGGAAGGCATAATTATTCATGGCCTTCACGCCTCGCGGGAGACACTGGAGCCAAGGTGCCCCGCCATGGTGGTCTAGTGGATGGTACTCGGCTGTTGATCCGAGGGTCGTGGGATCGAATCCCGGCCGCGGCGGCTGCATTTCGATGGAGGCAAAATGTTGAGGCCCGTGTGCTGTGCGATGTCAGTGCACGTTAAAGAACTCCAGGTGGTCGAAATTTCCGGAGACCTCCACTACGGCGTCTCTCGTAATCAGAGCTGGTTTTGGGATGTTAAACATAACAACAAAAACAACTAAAGCCAAAGTCTCGTATTGTAGCTGCTGGAATTTTCGTAGAAACGCATCAGGCGCAGGCCTACGTTTTTCGCATGAGTTTTGTTGGAATTTGCCACTATGCGCAAAGGCTCGTGCGGTACACGAATGAGGATTTTAGCTTTGCATGATTTATAATGCGCGCACACAAAGGACGCCCAAAATGCAGGGGCAATCTGTCACCGCCAGTAGCGTAACAGTGTGGATCCCTAGAGAAGGCAAGCGTAGCAGGGGGCGGCAAAAAGTTAGGTGGGAAGATGAGATCAAGAAGTCTGCGGGGATAGCGTGGTCGCAGTTAGCACATGACCGGGATGATTGGAGATCTATGGGAGAGGCCCTTGCCTTGCAGTGGGCGTAGACATGATGATGATGATGATGAAGATGAAGAATGACATATCTGATACCGTTGTCCCCCATTATTATTTTTCTTCGTCTCTGTGGGCAGTTATATAAAGTACAACTTCGGGAATGTTTGTGTAACTTCGAGCATCTACGTACCAGACTGTGGTAACCTGTTATGTCTCAAGCTGCGGTGACAACCCATTCGGCATTGCGAATACACCGGAATACCTTGATCGAGACCAACAGGATGACCTGTCTCTCTTTATGCGTGCTTCAGACGGACTTGATATAGAGCAAGGACGGGTCACCTGACTACATTTATTCCACGGCTGCACTCAGCGCTTCTTTTCCTTCTTACATTCTGACCACTCGCTCTTGGTTCGAAATTTTGAAAACCAGGGAGCTAAAGAACGACGCTGCCGAACAACGCCGGTGCTTGCTTGGAATGCGCGGTTCAAAACTGTCTCGTGCACTGTGGCGCCAACCGCAGTAACGGTTAGGCCGAGAGCCATTTAACCGTGACATAAGTTTAGTAACAGCAAAGAAGTTTGATTCCAATTTAGTCCCATGCAATTTCACAGAATATGAGTAGTGTTGCGCAAAAGACGCTGACAAGAAAGAAGGAACACGGTGACACACACAGAGCGCAAACTATCAACAGTTTATTCATGAGAGCAACATGATCTTTCATACATTGCCACAACAACATTGCGCGTGACGGAATAGGAAATATTTTTACTAGAAAACATTACCGTATATGCGACACACTACTGAGTTATGATAGTTCCTTCCTGGACAGCGTGATGGAAGCGGCGCTAACACACCCTTTCCTTGATTAGTGTATTGTAAGCCTCGATAATGAGGCGTGTCATTTCATCCTTACTCCTTGCTAAGATTATGTACGAATAAAGCTCGGGTTTACAACCGAACCTGTCAGAGTGGAGTGCCAGCCCGCCTCTCGTCTTGTTTTTTACGTTATTGGCGTGTTCGCACAACCGGTCGTTGATACAACGACCGATTTGTGCCACCTAAAGACTGTTACATGATAAAGGTATCTGGTAGACTACGCCCTTAGTACATTTCGCATAAAAGGTGTCATGTTTCTTGCATGCTTTTCTTGCTGTAGCGTTTGGGTTTGTCATTTTGCACACTTTAACGAGCTTTTGTTGTGCTGCAACCGCCACGCGAACACCTGCTCAAACCGTTCGTTGTATCAACGACCGGAACTAGCACGCAGAGGCACGCTATGGCAGACGCCTCGAATATATTAGCTCCGAGATCGTTGTACTATCTATTGGAGCTTATGCTTCAGTTTCACGCGCGTTTCTAGCGTCACGTTTGCCGCTTCCGCGTCGAGGTCTTCGACCCACTCACCTGGACAAATGGTGCCACCACAACCGGGGAAGGCGGCACTGAATGTTTTTCTTACTATTCGAAAATATTCGAATAGCGTTCTATTAGTATACGATTAGGTTTCCTCACTATTAAATAGAATGAAACATAGAAGAACAAAGAGAGAAGAGCCCAATCACGCTCAGGGTAGCAAACCGGACGCGCGTTTGGTTAACCTCCCTGCCTTTCCTTACCTCTCTTTCTCTCTCTTACTCATTATTCGATTTGTATTAGATTTGGTTCGTCACTACTCGATTTGTGTTCGATTGGGTTCTAAGATTAACTACATTCGCGCATTCTTACACAGATCATATCATCCTCCGTTTTTTCTTCTCTGCCCTGTCTGTCTAATCTCTCCCTGAGATGCTTCCTTCTGTCCAATTGACGGACAGCAAAAATAGAAGCGCTCAGTTTGTTCAGCTTCGTACCTCTCCTCTCATATGGGCTCAAACTTTATCGATCACGATTGTATGACGCTTGTTGTCACATATCAACGTCACTTGTAGAAAGTGATGCACGAAGGACGGCTAAATGTTCCATTCGAATAGAGACGCCGTCGTATAGATGACCCCGTGATACGTATATGATGTTATCTTTGCGTTACGCGCAAACAGAACCTAATGCGCATAAGACGTCCGCAGTTTCCACAAGCTTTTACGTAATTCTGCACGCAGCAGGTATACGCATTATGTACTTCCGGGTATAGGCGTGGCGCAGGCATGCATTTTCCTTTTTCTTTAGCTTTGATGTCCTGCTGAAATTGTCATCGCTCCAAAGCCAGGGTGATAGTTAATAAGTCAGGCGCAGAGATCGGCACGCCGAATGATCTGATCTCGGGACGCGATTCAGCCCACTTTGGATGGCCGCCAGGCTCGCAAGACAATCGCAGGTATCCAAGAATACGCATTCAGCGGAATGGGTCTCATTGCCAAGTGACCTACCGCAGCACAAAATTCGGACGTGACCACGAAGTAAGGTAGCTCCAAGGAATCTCCGGGGCGATTAGATTGTCTCATCGACTTGAGGCAATTTCCTGGAAAAATAGAGCGGCTACACACCTCCCTTACTCGGAAGTATAATCGTGAGTGTGGAACGCTTTGTTTTTGGTGATGCTTACTTATGCTTGGCAGCATATAAAAGGGCCCCGCAACACCTTTTGAACGAAATCAGTGCTCGTCAATCGTGGAGGATTGTGTGAACATGTGACCCACATAATATTACACCGCACGCAACAGGGAATTCGCAATTAGGTTTCAAGCACAGCAGGAAAGCGCCCGCTCTCTCTCTATTTTTTTTTTTTCAGCGTTTGACTCCACTGGGGGCATTGAGGCAGAAATAGCATTGGCTGATTTTTTTTTTTTTTATCGCAGAAACATAATTTGTTTTGCTACATTTTTCTGTTTCGAATTCCCTGATTTGATTTCTGGGGTTTTACGTCCCAAAACCAGCTGGGATTATGAGAGACGCCGTAGTGGAGGTCTCCGGAAATTTCGACCACCTGGGGTTCTTTAACGTGCACTGACATCGCACAGGACACGGGCCTCAACATTTTGCCTCCATCGCAATGCAGCCGCCGCTGCCGGGATTCGATCCCGCGACCCTCGGATCAGCAGCCGAGTACCATAGCCACTAGACCACGGTGACGGGGCCCGTTTCGAATTCAACAAATAAAGAAAATGTGCATATCTCGCTTAAGGAGCACAAAAAAATCGGGCGATGTAGTCGGTGCAAGCAGCATTTGGCGCACATATTCAGAGGGTCCTCCACAACTGATCGCCATCGTTTTATGACTATGCTAAAAAAAAGAGTGTTGCAGGGCCTCTTTAACCGCTCCGTGCGGCTCACCCTAGTGTATCCTTGATAACGGCATTGCTGCGTTCTTTACGGTATGACTTCATGCGGCATGGCCGACAACTATAACAGTTTAATGGGGCACACGTAAACGACAATGAGCACTTTCCTGTGTATTCCGGAACGCATGGCTGTCACTGCGGAAGTAGGCCTTCCTGGACGACGTCAGAGCCACGCACACAACGAATGCCTGCTGCTGTAAAGCAGGTGATGGTTTAGAAAGTTCCCTTGAGCAACGCCGGTGTAAAAATCTCGCTCCAACGTGTCGGCCGGGTGTCCTTCTGGCTGCGTATGGGCGACGTGATCTGCTTTGAATCTGCTTGACATCGTGGAGTTCTGTTCTGTTCCGTTGTATCTTGATTGCTGTGGAGAGGTTGATGTATATATAATCTGGGTTATCTCATCTTTCTATTTTAATAAATTCAATGTTTGGAGTTGGGATAACCGCTTGATAGTTTCCGGTGACACCAGCGGCTTTCCTACGGATATAATTACTATCGTGCTCACTGCTGTCTAGAATATAATAATAATCATTTCTGGGGTCTTACGTCCCTAAACCACGATATGGTTATGAAACCCACTGTAGTGGAGGGCTCCGGGAATTTCGACCACCCGGTGTTCTCGAACGCGCTGACATCGCGCAGTACACGGGCCTCAACCTTTCGCCTCCATCAAAATGCAGCCGCCGCGATGGCGATGCAGACCAAAACATGCCAGCCGCTTAAAAGATATGATTAATTATTACCAAAGTTAATGATTGATGTTTTAGTGATTGTAGACGGGCTAAATATTCTATGGGACTCGAGCCCAATACCTTAATAGAAGGCGAAATAAAGACTTTGCTTGGATTAAGGTGGATTGTGGTGGATCGAAGTTGGTTAAGATTAATTAAAATGGATTGAAGTGGACTAAAATGGATTAAGACGGATTAAGGAGGAATCGTGTGCAATAAAGTGAGTAAAGTGAACTAAGGTGGATTAATATGATTTGCGGACTAACGATGATTAAGGGGATGTGCAACAGATGTCGGGAGGGTTTTACCTTCGCGTCGCTTTGCCATCCGGAAGAACGAAGTTAGAAAGTGTGACATCTGTCCTTTCTCCGAGTCTCAACGAGTTCCATCTTCTACTCGCGCTAGGCTACGCGTCCTGTAGCCCGATTTGAAGTTGACATCTACCTGTAGGCACCGGTCGCGTCGTAGCTGGCGCCTCCGCGCGATGCACTCATAACGCGTTAGGCTACCAACTTGGACCTTGTAGGACAGCCGCTACATCGTAGCGGAACCTGGAGGGGAATAATTCTTAGGTCTTCCAATAGAATACATGGTCGGTTAACAAGCCAAAGGAGCTTAACGAAAAGTAGTCACGAGAACAGATGTTATCGGCCGCTCTCTTGACCTTTTCAACACCTCATACGTACGCAAAGTGACGACGTCTTATAGTGTCACGAGGTCACGTCCGCGATTCCCTTGGCTGAAGCGTTTCAGCTTAAGGTCGTAAGCCACGGATGCTCTCGCAGTTATGGCCGCTTTCCAACTTGGTTCGAATACAATATTGCCCGCTTGACTCATTTTGTGAATGCGGCGCTGAAGGGATGAAGCGTCACGCATTGGCACCGGCATCGTGCCGACGTCATCTCTGCATACGCAATGACGGATGCGTTTGTTGCTATGGTGAGAGTCGACGCGGATTGTGGCACTGCACATCAGGGGAGTTATTTCAATGGAAACTTGCTGAGAATAGTGTCATTGAGCTTTCGTGGTCTTGCCCATCATGTTCGCTATATATATGCACGTTCCTGTGTACATTTTGTACTTCTTCCTCGGGCTTGTCTTTTTCTTTTCTTTATTGTATGTGCGCGGTCCCAGTATAGCGAGACCCACGCACGAAACTATGCGTTGTTAACACGTCGGACCTGTCGATCGCAGTGGAACGTGCACGCAACGGGCTGATTCGGAAAGACATCAATAACCGGGCTGCGGACAGGCTCGGTCAGCGCCCCACTATAATATCATAGACGAATCGTTATTTCTATAGTGCGCTATCTCCGGCATTGACCCGCTGTTTGTTTCAACCGCGGAGCTGTTTGGAGTCGCCGTGTCCGTCCCCGGCGCCCGCGATCACTCAAGAGGGACCCACTCCGACCACGCTCTTGGCTTTAGCTCGCTGCTACGTTATAGCGATTGTGCGAAGGGCTAGAAAGAAAGAAAGAAAGAAAGAAAGAAAGAAAGAAAGAAAGAAAGAAAGAAAGAAAGAAAGAAAAACTGCATGTTGCACAACGCAGAAAAAAACGAGGACGGACAAGAGAAGGACACAACACAGGCGCTGACTTGAACTAAGCTTTATTGGCGAATGCGCCAGAAATGTATACGAGAAATTGACGGACATGAGCAGAATATTCTATTTCACCTCGTATTTTGCTGCGCGGTGCACCACGCCGATTTCTTAGCACCAACTCGCCCAAGCTAGCACTTTAGAGACAGCGATAGCTTCACACCCTTGACAGTTACGCCACGATTAACGAGAACGCGCAGCATCGCTGTTCCCACGGTGTTCACAGCGTGTAACTGGTATGAATGTTTTTTATTTGTTTTTTGTTTTTGTTTTTTTTGCCTCAGATGGACGGACACAGTTCTTGGACACACTCATCAAATAAGGCTTCGCCTTAAAACAACACAGGTAGAATCACCAAGGACGCACTCGCGTGAGCTCGGAGGTATTTCCATTGTGTATCCGTTGCCTTCAGTGGGAAGAGCCGCCTTACACGGCTGTCTGTGCAGAAGGACGCTCCGTCTACTCATCTGGCTGTCATCGAGACCAGTGGAAAAAGCACATGCTTCACGTGAATAGTTATTCGTACGCGCTCGCAATTGCCACGGCGACCCATCAACGCTCGGCGTGTGCCACCGGCACTCGTCGACAGGTGCCCACTGGCAGGGCAGTGGACGCGATCCGGTGCCTTTCACGTGAGCCGTGCGTGTACCGCAGTTCTTGCGACGGGAGTCCCGCTTTTCCTTTAATCTCGTATTCATCACCGCACCTTGAGTGGAGCAACGCTTATCGATGTGGTCATTAAATCCACTTTCCCCGTCCCTCCTAGATTTCTTTTAATTTCTCTTTGTTCCTCTTCTACTTCTTATCCGCGCCCTTATTATCGCGATCAATCTAAGAAGCCGTCCGAACTATAGGCACGCGAGCCTATGTATTTCTTCTTTTGTTTGTGCGTGTCTTCTCTTATATCAATCGCGGTGCCTCCTGCTGCCCCGTTGTGTTAACTGTGGCACATCGATTTCAATCGACGACACAATGGGGACGTTCCGCGTAGTCCGAAAGGTACACACGACGCGTTTTAATGAGCGCGACATTCGGCCTCGCGGCTAAGCACGACAGATTCCGATCACGTCCCGCCATTACGTGACCACCGTGGCTGATAGCGCAGCGGGAACGCGTCGACCACTGCTGGCGCCTTCCTACTTCATTTTGCATTTCTTTTGTTTATTTTTCTTTCCGCGACGAACATGGCGCGCGTGCTATCGTAAATTTCGTCACCTCGGCTTATATAGCGGTAAGCAGCAATAGACGGAGACTTAAGTACACTGCACGCATTAGTTCGTGCTGAGCGAAAGTGTCGACTTGGAAGAGTATCAACCTATCGATGACATCGACTACCGCAAAATAACGACGGATACTTCCATCAAACATTGGAAATAAAAGTTAAATGAAGAAAGTAGAACGTGACTCACCGGTGGGCAGCTATTATACAGCGTACAGAATGTGCGCTGCTGCGTACTGTACGCAGTAACATCACGCATACTTTTGTGATCAGACAGGTAGCCTATAGTATACGCGAGTATATGGGTCTGTGTACATGATGCGCGTCCTTACGTATACTGTAACACCACGCATACCTCACGTGATCAGAAACGTTACAGTAAATTCAAGTGCATGCATGTGGGCTGGCCAGAGTAGCCAGCATCCACCCCCCCCCCCCCCCACCTTTTTTTTTTTCTTTCTTCTTTTTCTTCCTTTTGAGCACATTGTAGAGGTGCGCAAATAAAATAACGGCGGTTTATACTTTCCGTTCATCATCAGCATTGCCGGTTTACATGCTCTCCACAACATTCGTCGTTGCTTTCGGCGGTTGCCATCCAGCAAGTCAAGGTATGACTCGGGCCTCGCAACTGCACGCGACCTGTGTCCGAGCGAGCGACTGGGGAACGAAGGCAGCGAATGTCGCCATCATAGATGCTGCACGCCCAGTCGCATTCACGATTGAGACTTGGATAATCACCAGCTTAGCTTTTTAGGGTCTATGTAGTTTAACTCTGAAACTACACAGTTACCCAAATGACTCGACCATAGGACGCATCGCCTAAAGCTTGGTGCAGCTAGCCTGCACGACAGACGAGCCAAACCGATGCCACTGTTTCAATGCATGGTTGCGTTATGGATTAGTTCCGTGTAATAGCAAATAGAGAAACAAGCCCGCCACGGTGGCCCGCCACGCCTCGGTGGTCTGGTGGTTATGGCACTCGATTGCAGATCCGAAGGTCGCGGGATCGAATCCCGGCCGCGGCGGCTGCATTTCGATGGAGACGAAATGTTGAGGCCCGTGTGCTGTGCGATGTCAGTGCACTTTAAAGAACCCCAGGTGGTCAAAATTTCCGGAGACCTCCACTACGGCGTCTCTCATAATCGGAGCTGGTTTTGGGGCGTTAAACTCCACAAATCAGTCAATTAGAGAAACAAGCATATATGGAAATTCACGGATCGCAAATAGCACTACTCTACACTTGAGAAAAAGAAAATGCAAGCACAGAGAGGGAGAGAGACGAAGAAAGGCAGGACCAAAGTGGCTATATTCTATGTCTCACAATGGTTGCTGTCATCAACGACGCGTCATTTTATTTTACGAGGAAGCAACGTCAGTATGGGACACGACGCCAATTCTGTCCTTGAGAAGCCTTTGCGAGGGGCGTGTACATTCTTTTGAACAGACCATTCCTGGAACAGACGTTGTGCGTTCGGTGCCAAGAAGTTGGCATTGACCTGAGGTGAAACCGCACAGGGCGGAGCTCCCGCGCTTGTCCACTTGACCGTGCGATGTGCATGACGCTGCTGTCGGCAAGATGTTTCACTTCAAGTGTATTTGTATCGGAAGAACGTTGACAGTGGATAGGAAAGAACGCGGAGGCTCACCAAAAGAAAAAAAAAAAGAATACGCGACCGGCAGTGTGAGCAATATGTTAACGAAGAAGGTCAAGCTCAGAATAAGAGAATATATAATTGGACTGCAGCAACCGAAACAGGCGGTTATGAGTAACTGCCTAGAAAGGGTAAAAGTATGAATTTGGGAGGAAGGGGGGGGGGGGGGGGGATACATTGTGACATCTCAAAGGAAATCGCTTTACTCTTTGAATCCAGGTCGGGTTGTGTTACAGCGTGTCGTTATAAGGCGAGGTACAGTAACGTAGGAGGCTCGTATACCTCCTGCGGGAAACACTTATGATGTATAACATGGGCAAGCTAAGGAAGCGAAGGAAACTGCTGTATTGGAGTGGAAAGATACCTACAACGCCGTCTGCATTAGGCGTCATAGCCCATATGAAGCGTTCGGTTTCACAAATATCAGGGAAGATCTGAACATGTGAACAACCCATTTGTGTAGTTTTTATATAGGCTACGAAAGGGCACTGGACTCGCTCGAGGTTCCAACGGCCTTTGAAGCAATGCGTCGGCAAGGCGTGCTTGTGAGTAAATACATGAAAGCACTTTAGCCAGCATGTGCAATGACTAAACGGCTACCTGGCTTCCTAGAAGTGCAAGAGAACTGCGATCGACAGAAGGATCAGGCAAAGGGATACGACCCCTCCGATGTTGTTCACAGTACGCTCAATGACAGCATTCAGTGGGCTCGGTTGGAGAAAAATTAGAGGAAAGATTAACGGGGAATATCTCAGCAAGCTAGATCGCGATTTTCAGTAATAATGTCAACGAATAGAAAAGAATAAACCAAGATATCAAGTACCCAAGGCGAGAAAGTATTAACGCAGAGTTAAACTGAACACGAAGAATAAAAAGGTAATACTTAATGCCCGCGACAGAACCGGGTCATCACTCCGTTGCAAGGGGACACCCATATGGTATTCATCTTTCTAGCTTCACTGTATTGTGTCTTTCAGAGATCTTTCCATCGGTGAAAACGTATGTATTCCGAGCGCTTTCTATAAGCACTTTTTCACAATTAGTTAGTCTTTCTTTTCTTTTTTTTTTCGATGGTTCGTAGTCTCCCACGAAGATCGCTTCGTACAAGACTTGCCAATGACTCGAAAAGGCGCTGTTTGAGCCAGGAACGTTTAAATTTGTTTCCCTTTTTCTTTCTTTTTTCTGCGAGACTCAAATTCGAATAGGAAACAGCACAAGCCCTCGTCCTGTTTCAATTATTACTGTACCAGGCGTCCGCGAAGTCTCCCGCTCGTATGAAATTGGTTGTAAGGAGCGCTCTCGAAACCACTCGCACAGCGTCCTGGCCAAGCGTACTTCCGGTCTTCGGGCCGCTCACGGAGACACCGCTCCCCTCTGCCGGCGAGTAGCACACAATAGAGTCAGCCTTCCGAGACATTGCGTTTTCCGGTCAACAGCGATACTCCAACGAGCGCGTTTCTATAGTTCTCTCGTTTCTTTTTTTTTTTTTTTTTTTTTTGCCGCAGGTCACTCTCCAGCATTATATATACCTGTTGGTACGTCCACATATAATACTTTACACTCAGTCTTACTCAACAACCCGCAGCATTTCGCTAGCCTGTTTCGTTTCAGTGGTTAATTGACGGAAACTTGCGTATACGCACCATGTTTCATATTTACGACGACATCTGCGGTATATTAGACAAGGCACATCATACTGCAGATATTTCTCTTGAACCCGCCGCGGTATACGTAATCTATAGCTTAGCGGCTACAGGGTGTCGGCCTGCTAGATAAGGACGAGGTCGCGAGATCGAACCCTGGTCACGGCGGCCGCAGTTCGATAGATGCGAAATGCCAAAAAAGAAAAAAGAAAGGAAAGCACCCATTTGCTTTTATGTAGGCGCACGTTAAATAACCCGATGTGTTCAAAACTTCTCCAGAGCCTTCCACTATATACCGGACGTGCCTCATAGTCACAGCTGGTTTCGGCACGTTAAGCCTCATCGGTTATATTGTAGTTCTGTTGTGAAATCACAGAGTGCTGCAGTACTCAGCACCCAGTCTACCGCGCACCGTAAGTGCAAAAATATGTTTTCACGATCTGTTCGTACCGTTATAAGCTGCTCAGCGACTAAACGCAAGCCGGAGGGCACATTTGGTGGGCTATAGACGGGGCGATGTTCAATCTGACGCAGCGTATTTCATGGCATGCCGCAGCAACAGTAGCTTTGGCGCGCCTTCTTGCATTAACAATTCTAATATATCTGTTACCTCCCTTTATCCTACCTAGCTCATCAAGCCTCATTCCGACAGCGCAGGGCTCGCTTGAATACAGAATGAGAGCTGTTGCGCGTCATGCTTGTTTACGTCGCTGGCGAGACGCCGCCCTTAAGCGTCATCATCAAATGCGATAATAGCTAATTGGGCTCAACAATTTGGGCCGTGTCTGCTGTGCGGTTGAGGGAAGCCTGTACATGGAAAGCTGCCAAATTATGCAGTTATTATTGGAATCGAGCTAGCAGATGCTTCGGGACGGATATCTGCATCTTTATTAGCATCGCGAAGAAACAAAAAAATACGGAGTAATTGCGGAACTCTCTCTCTCTCGACACGCACACGCGCACACTCGAACCCGCATCTTTTGCACGCACAACACCGCAGCAGCTACGGAAATAACGCTGAATCCTTTTGAATGAAACTTCTTGCATTAGAGAAATAATTCGCAGCGGAGTTCTGATGTATGGTCTAGGATTTGCCTTATTAATTACCGTTAATCATAATATTTAAGATGAATAAAGGCACTAAGTATACCAGTTCTTAATATTGCATCAAAACAAGATACCGCAGTTCTGCAGACTGCATTCTATAGACCATTTGAAGAAGACAACTTTGCTGTGGTTGTAAAGCTGATTTGAAATATTGCATTGCTTATTAGACTTTAATTGAACGTCTTACTCACATATTAGTGGTGTAATTGAAAACATGTACATCATACATCAATTTTTTCCCGCTTTAGTTGTTATATAGTAGGAGGTGATTACGTAATTAAGATAGCGTGTTTCATAACATAGTGAAGGTGCAAGCGTTGTAGTTTTGTTGTTTGGGGTTTTTAACTGCGCGATCTTCAACAATTTTGTGAAAAACATAGCCTACATACACAGCAACTCAATTGGCGCAAGGACGTGCTCGTAACACTTTGTTGAATGCCATACAAGTCGGCGTAGACAGTTCTCTCGCGGGCTGCTTCGCATCACATCGACTCCCACAATGCTTGAGATCTACCGGATTTCGTATGACAAGGCCCAACCCAGTTAAGTTTGGAAACCTCTAACTAGCCCAAATATTGACTTATCTCCTACGTGCACGCCGCCTCGGCAGAGGAGCTTTTATTTCTAAACTTGGCCATGGCGGTGGCCCAATAACGCTTTTGAGCATTAAAGATTGCCATTTGTGTTAAGCGACACAGCTCTGTGTTATGTCAGAACCAGTTCACGTGAACTGTGAACTGGTTGGCGATGACTAGCAAATTCGCAAAACCTGCTCTCCAGGGTACACTTAAATAGCGAGACAAAATGTCTTATGGAAGGAAAAAAAAAAAATCCAGTAGATCCCACGCATTGTGGGAATCGGTATCATGCGAGGAAATTCCCAATGAGAATCGTTTGGTATTCAGTCAGGTGTTATAATACAGTCAAGGTCTTTTTGCAAAGCGTATGAGTGGGTGTGTGCTTAACCTGGGCTAATCAGGGACGTCGACAGCACCCTGGCAACTGAATGGAGATAGCTCATGGGACGACGTAACGTTGGCGTGTCCGTTGGTGCACAGACGCCTGTTTTTTCGAAGAGAGGTGCACGTTACGGTAAGCTGATGTGCGTGTCATAAGCATCATCGTTGGAGTATTCCTACGGGTCGAGCAAGGTTGGACAAAAGCATGAAGACTCGTGTGTATTGCTTGTCACATTCGTATTACGGCTGTTAACACACACAAGTGCGACTGACGTTACACAAGCACCATCAACACGAATGCTGGTGTATCAGGTTCCTTTATGTGTGGTAGGAGCCGCCGCCGATTGGTAGCAGCCTGGTTGCGTGGCACCTAGGGGGCCTGCGTTCGATTTTTAACCCCCCCCCCCCCCCCCCCTAACCTTTTAGTAGGGGGGTCGCCTTCGGAAATCACAGTGCGTTCGTCTCTGTATTCTACGTCACAATCGCAAGCTACGACAAACGGTATCCCTCTCCTTTTCTCTAGTGTGTTCCAACGATATGTGAAACGTACGGTTTAGTTGGTCCTTGATTGACAGTCTCTATAAAATTGAAACACGTGTGGCGCATACCCGCATGCCATGGGCCGAGCACTATGGGCCGAGAACGACCGATGGATGGATGGATGGATGGATGGATGGATAAATGGGTGGGTGGGTGGATGGATGGATGGATGGATGTGACAAGTTCGCCAAGAAGTGCTTCGCTTTTATAACGGGATATTAGGGGCGAAGCTCCTTAAGACGTAGGCTTGTCTGCCGTAGTTGTCCGTCGTAGCCACTTCGTCTTCGTCGAACGCTGAGCTGCCTCGAACGCTGGCACGCGCTCTTGTGTCACGAGTTCACGCCGGTTCCTCTTCGTCTACTCCGGCATCACTCAGTTTCGGTTTCGTTTCGTATTACATCACAACAGCCCCAGTTTTAAGTAGTTGTTCACAACATTTCTGGAAGGTAGAAGATGCGAAACGAATACCACAGTGTTTTAGAGAACTCAGTTGTCTGTCCATACAGCGCGAAGCACGGCTAAATTATTCCGGAACTCGGCACGATTTACCATGAACCTCCGGAGCTTCACCCACTCATCATCATTCACTCCGTGGATATGCGTGGATTTTTTTTTATAGACGGATACAACTCCCACGCCTTCACAACCACCAGCCATTGTTCCTCCGCGGTGCTGTAAATAGTTCCTACTTGGAATTTTCCATGTAATCAAGGCAAAGCGATATTGCCAAAAATAAATGACAAGAGCATAAATTCATGTTTTCATTTGTTTAGTGGAGTGTAACATGAAATGCCATATTTCTTAATGAGAGCTAAACTGAAACACTTGCAGTGCCACAACGCGCCGCGCGCCACAAGCGCCACCACCTGAGTTTTTCAACCTGAGTACAGTGAATTTTCATGCGTAAAAAGGGGGCTCGTAAGCGAAATCAACTCTACTGCGACCTTTTGAAGATGCAGGTGCTCACTCCGCACATTTTCGTCCATCCTCTTGCACACCTCATTGCTACTACCGATGAGAAGGATCAAGCAATATAGATGCAGATGCAGAAGCTGTTTCCTCCCTCCATGCAAAGGCGTAAACAGGACGCCATCTTGAAAAAGTCGCAAAGCACGGGTTCGATCCCCGCCGCAGCGGTCGCATTTTCGATGGGGACGAAAATGTAAGAGGCCCGTGAACTGTGCGACGTCAGAGCACGTAAAAGTGCACCAGGGGGTCAAAATTTCCGGAGCGCCCTACATTGCGGCGTTTTGTCGCCATTCTACTCTTGCACTCCCTTTCCCCGCGGACGCTTAGCCGGGCTCCCTACACGGGCTGCAGGCGTCCTTTCGTTGACTGAACGACAATCATCATCATCACGACGGCGATTTTGTTTGGCTCCACGATTGGCTGGCGTAGTAACACCGACTCGTGCGGTCCATCTCCCTTGTTGCCAATTGTCCTTTCGTTTTTTTTTTTTTAATTGTATCCTACTAAAGCGAGAGTACCAATGCTTAAATCTGTTCTAGCGCGAATTGGCAAAAGGACGTAGAAAAAGGACCCACGCACTGTCATTCTTTTACGTGCTTGTGCCAATTCGCGCTACTACAAGTATCTGCTTACGACGCACCAACAAAGCCGAACTTCCACACCCATGAACTAGCAATGCGTCTTCGTGTTTGTCAATGGACGTGGGCAGTGTGGTTGCCAACCATATGGATTACGTTTGTTTCTGTATCTTTAATATGCTGTGTGGGGTTTGCAGATGGGATTTAATATTTTGCCCGACAAGACGACACAGGTATTGGACCTAGAATCCGCATTCTGGCAGATACAAAAAAAAAAAAAAAGAAAAACTGAAACATCGCGAGCGAGAAAAATAAAAAGAAAAATGTTGGTTCACAATTTAACAACGACGAAAAGCACAACAGGTAAACAGCAATAGTTCAGATTTTATGATTTATTCTCTTTTGAATATATTTACATCGTTCAGTTAAACTGACCGTGAGTAGTGGAGTCCTTCCTTCCCAATTATCGATGCTTGTAACCCGGTTCCTGATTAAGTTAATTAAGTTAATTGTTACGTCTTGCATGCTATTCGGTTATTAATGAATGCAGTTTTGAACATGCATGACGCGCTTGATTGAAGACGGTGCTACTCGAGCTTTTCCACCTAATCACCACAATTTCTGCGCTGGCAGTTATGAAATATGGTGTTTTGAGATGCACGGAGTTTTTTTTCCGGTGTCACCGCTTTTCATGCAAATTATCAAAGTAGCGTACTCCAACTGCAGAGCTGCAGCGACTATGTGCAGCCTCGGTCGAACAATTAGCGCAGAAAAGGTCAGAAGAGGCCGATCTCGGAGTAAGGTAACACCCGCGCACCTGTTGCTCACGTAACCCCCGCGCTTACCGAACCGAGATCTTAACGGTCGGCGCGGCCACGATGACCGAGCTCGAAATGCGATTATAAGCGACTTTTCACGCTCTCCCGCGCTAATGGTGAGCGTGCTTTTGGCAATTAACTTATCCGCGTAAATTAGCCACGCCAGGATGGCTCGAACGTTCAAGATGGCTCCGCCAGTGCGGATCTCTTCGGTTCAGGCTACGCGTCAGGTCAGTGTTGGCCCGTAAGGGTGATTTTAACAGCAAGTAGAATCTGCTTGCTTGCAAGTTCTCAACGTCCTCTGTCAGGTAGGCTTGGGCGCTTTTCCCTGGATGCACGGCGTATACATGCCCACAACGCCTCTTCTTTCCGGCTTATGACGTAAATTTCAAGAACCAATGCAGCCTGTGCCATGTTGCTGAACTACGCCGGTCATCCCGGTGATCATGCGTACGCTTTATCCTTGTGCCCGTGCATATTTTCACGGTGCACTTTTTGTAAAACGACTTTCATCACTGCTTCGGGTCGTATTTCCCTCGAGCACGCTGGACACGCCGCTGTGGCACTCAGTATCGTCTTCACTTGTAATTTCCTGGAGCCCGTGGCACAAGTCATCGTTAATCGCGCGAGCCTTTGCATGAGAGCCATAGTGTTCTTAAACACAGACTAGCTTCAACTTCAGCAAAATCAATGGGAGGTATAGATAACCTTATCAGCGTAACCGAACGTAGAGGACGTTCTTTTTTTCTGTTCGTTCGGCATCTAATTCTTGTGTTCTGTATGTGACTGCATAGCAGCCTACCTATAAATTTAGGCCGCGTGAAAAGCATGCGTGAAACTAAGTTGTTCTTTGGCAATGATTCTGCATAGTATGTAGAGGTCATTGCATACTGTCACGCGCCGACTCCGCTCACACGTGCAACGAAGCAACGTTCGAGATCGCTAATGTTTCTACCGTGCAGCGTTTCCACGTGACAATGGCTCTCGAATGGATACTTGGCTGGTGCGATCGTATGGCATGCAGCACTCCACGCCATCAACAGATCCATTGTTTATTGTTTCAGTGATGTTCGGGCGCTGAATATTTTCCTTTGACGACTTCAAACTATTGAATGCGATGTTGCGGCATCCGAGCAGACTGGAAACATTTTACTGAGTGTTCGCCCTGACGACATGACCATAGGTGCAGCAAAAGAACCGCCTGTCACGAGTTCTTGACAGACGGCAGTTAATTCCTCGAGTGGAACTAATGCAACCTTGATGACCGGATGATGAAAGTCTGTGAACGCGGTCGCATAAGAATTCCCCCCGCCCCCCCCCCCCCCCCCACCCTTTTTCTTCTTTCTTTTTTTTTCTCATAGAAATAGTATGCACGTATTGTGACACCAGCAAAGCCATCGCACAAAGTAAGTGTTTAGAAACATCGGTGTGCACGCAAGACCACCATGGGACCTCGCTGGTTATGATTATGGAAACACTTCTTTGATGACCACTTGCCGTCCCTCGTTGCTAAGTGTAGATCCACGGAGATAACGCGGAACAGTGTTGAGGCTCTCTTAACGTTTCGACACTCCGGCCGCGCCATCCCAGTGACGTTGAGAAAGAGCCTGATTACGTTTACAGGCACGTGTAAGAAAAGTGGAGCTCACAGAATGCGCTCTGTTGGACATTTGTCCATTTCCATGTACTCGCAAGTCCGTCATACATTTGCATTGATGCACGATGCACAGGAAATGAGCGCCACGTGTTCTTCGTCGCAAAGCCATGCATCGCTAAACACAGTCCACCTATATCAGCCAAAGAAACACCGCAAATAGAAAACGGGACGGCGAGAGCTGGCTCGCATTAATTATACATTGCGACATAATGAACACAACTGCGCACGTGGGCGGCACGTTCATGTGAATGAAGCTTGCCAAGGCAAGATGAACATTGCTCATTGCGGCACGGAGGGCACGTGCGAGCTTGCGATAGAGGGATGCATGTTTCACTTAGTCTGGCACATAGTCGCCTCACGGCTATCGCTTAGCGAAAGCTACGGTGGTGTAGTCGTTACGGTGCTCGGTTACCACCCAAAAAACGTGGGTTCGATCCCGGCCGCGGCGGTCGGTGCCCAGAGGCCCGTGTACTGTGCGTTGTCAGTGCACGTTAAAGAACCCCAGGTGGTCAAAATTTCCGGAGCCTTCCATTACGGCCTTTCTCTCCTTTCTATCTCTTTCACTTCCCCTACCCCCACGGACGCTTAACCGTGCTCCCTATATGGGCTGAAGAAATTAACGACATTTCCTAACCGAACCACAATCATAATTCCAAGAGATGTTTTCGCGACTATACTGCGCTCCCTTCTCGAAGCAACCGGGCCATCGGTCGAAGATACCACCTAACGCGCATAGAAAAGCAGCAACTGTATAACTGCGGGTTGTACTTCGCGACCAACTTGGGCACGATGCTATAGGAACAAATAAATTATTTGTTCTAAAACCATCACATCACAAAAACACCAGAAGGAGCCATTGAATGCACGAAATTGACAGTTACATATATCCGCAGTGTCTCTGCTACAACGTCTTATGCATAATATTGTTTCGTGTGTTATAGAACTTCTGTGTGTTGCGGAAATAGAATAACGAATAATTTCCACTACGTGCGAGTTTAACTATATACATGCAGCGGGCGCAGAGAAAGGTTTTCGAAAAGCAGATAAGGGGAACAGAAGCAGGGGGCAAGAAATGAGCTTTTGGCAATGATTAAAACGCCTGAATGAAAAAAAATAATTCAACCCTCCCCCCTTCAAATAATAAAAAAAAAATAAATAAAAGAGATGAGCGCAAAAACGACGGGGCACAGTAAGACAAGACTACAGAACGAGCACTGATGAACTCGCCAAGCAAAGCAGTTTGTAAACCGGAAATGCATGCACGGCTTGGAGCGCGGGGTATTTCCGCCATAGGCCTAAAAGAAGCTTTACAGAAAATGATCTCCTATCAGCGCATGCCAACGATCTCATCAATTATATTTCTCACGAGTATGGTGATTGCACAAAGCACGTGGTTTGTATTAAGGCACCGCGTAATTTTCACACTACGGCTGTCCGGTCGAAGGACCCGTACGTACTGTCAATAGATTTGTATAAGGACCACACCCAGTCTCACTTCGTGTTGAAGGCCTGCGTGGCATTTTCGGGTGCTACGGCGGTGTCCCTAATCCGAGCTTGGGATGCAGGGGATGAAGGTGACGATATTCCGGATGAGACCTGTGCCTTACAGCAGAGCGCATGATGTTGAGTACTACATATATATATATATCGGGAAGTTAGTGAGCGATTTTTACTCAAAGTAATGTCAATATTTCACACATCTGAATGCACATTGAGTTATGATAGTTGCCGTGTTAAGCTGTCACTGTTTAGTGTTTACAGCAACGTGATCGTTAATTGGGCACTGAAATCTATAGCTGAGTGCGTTTACGTTCTGGATGCACTGTAGCGTACCACGAGTTAGAACTTGATTTGTAATATTAGCGTTTGAGGTAAAGAAAGCGCATGGGCATGCATAGTGCTATAGCATCGCAAAGGGTATAGCACTGCGTGAAGCCGAGGACACGCGTGCCGCGACTGCCACTGCCTCCGGTTCGACGCGAACGTCTTTACGCTGAGCTCGGTGCGTGACTTTGAGAAGCGTTCGCTGGGCCTCGCAAACAGCGAGGCGTTTCCCAAAGACCACGATGAAATGCGGGTGTGCCGGAGACAAACCAGCACTATCAGCTACGCTGCTTCGCTAGCCTTGCGCCACGGCAAGCTTCGCTAATTTTTATATAACTTGTCTGATTAAACTTTAACTGTATGTAATATGAGCAATGTAATGACGGAATCTGACAGCGTCTTTTGCTGTACTTCGCCCATTAATAGCGAAGAAGCAGGAAGATAGACCGACGATGCAATTGGCGGCGACGATCGTTTAAAGCTGAAAGGTTGGCGGACGGACACAACAGCCCAACCTCGAGAATCTACATGCCGTCGCGGTGCAACAAATTTCAAATGTGTTAGTTTAAATAGAAGGATACATTAATTAGGTAAGCTGTGGCGTAAAGTGAAAATTATAAGTGGTTTTCCGGTTTCCCAGTATAGGTGAACTTAAGCACAGAAGAGTAATTAGGTAAAAAAAACAAAAAAACATGCAGTTAATGCAATACAACATATGCAGACAGTGAGATTGTAACTATGCAATGACCGTATATTCAGTCTCTCCGTTTCGATCGCTTTCTTGCTAGTCAAGGCGTTCATTTTGATTTTTTTTTATATGGTCACTTGTGGATCTTGACTAGCCACTGAATTGGAAAGTATGTTTGCGCATGGTAAGTCAAAAATTAATGAGTGCGCCCACGCCGATAGCTCATTCGTCACAATTTGTCCGCGAAGCGGGTTAATGAAGACGCATGAAACTGGGGGCTCTCCTCGTTAAAGTTGCTGCGCCTAACGAGGGCGGGTTTCTTTCGTCTGCGGTCATCAATCACTGCTGCAAGTCCCTTTCAATGCACAGCCAGAACTGTCGGCGCTGGATGGCAGGCAAAGCACGTGAGAGCTATAGGGCGGTGTAATATTTTCACGTGGTGTGTCTCCGGCTTTTTCTTTCTTTTTTTTCCCCCCAACCCTCATACCTACCAAAGAATCATCGATATACCTAGAAGAACAATGCTACTTCGCTTAGCTAATTGGCATCGCTGTGAAAGAAGGAAAATTTCCTCAGCACGTCCAAATGACGCACGAGTCTCTGATGTAGCTCAAGTGTGTACTGAGAGCCTGCTTCTGTAATCCTGGTCTTCTTTGCCTACAGCTCCCACTGTGTTTGGAAGTGCCGGCTGGTAATGACTCCTAGCGCACTGTCTTTAAGCATTCAGCTTAATGACCCTCGTGAGACTACGGAAATCGGGCCTCCCTTGTTCGGAGGTGTACAGATGGAAACTTTGGTGTTACAATGCCGATACGTCGTAAATGTGCTCCTTATCTAAGGCGCCCAAGCACAGTCGCATCTATATCTTGTGGATGTGTAATCCATCCTGGAAGCTCAGTCTCTAAGGCGCTGTATCGCTAAGCTCGAAAACGCGGGTTCGATCCCCGGCCCCGGCGGCTACATTTCGATCGGGTGAAAGTGCAAGAAAGGTTGTGTACCTTTATTTAGATGGCCGTAAGTAACCCGGGGCTCCGATAATCATATCGTGATTTTTTATTGCGAAACCTTAGCAATCAATATTGTGGAATTGTTAAGGAGAAAGCCTTTATATAAGAAGCAAAAACCGCGACGTCTAGTTTACGGCTTTACGCGACGTATACATTCTGCCGGCTAGTAGCCCAATAGTTCAAATTAATTGTTTCTGTGCATCAGGGCCCATTTGTTGCTATGTTATGTTAATTACGATCAAACCAAGCACTGTGAATTCGTGTGTCGGATAGTTGTTTTTCTTTATGATACGTTGGCTTCCTCATGACCTTCCTGATGCGTTGGTTTCCGTAGCAGCCTAGCATACGTTTATAGGAGTCTCCTTGCACGCGTTTTTGGATTAATGCAAGTAGCATCAATTGTCGTAATATGTTTTTCTACAATGCATCTTTTTTTCTGTCTTGTGTTAATAGCTTGTCTCTTCATTATATATAACCTCACCGGAAACGGAACGGTACGCATTATTTGCATCTTTACAGCGTGGGATCATGCTAACTTTCTAGCGCTTGAAATTTGTGTTCAGTTTCAGGCAAAAGTGTGCCCATCCACAAGCGACATAACCTTTCACTGCTGACACTCCTGAATGAACGGTGCACCGATTTCACGGTGCGAAAAAATGGATTCCTTGGACACAGCGAGCATGAGAAAGAGATGACTGCGAGAAATTAAAATAAGTGCTCACTATGAAATAGAAAGTTTAACGTAATGGAACTTTAAGAGACAAACTAAACAAATTATAGGTGGCGCCCATGCAATGTATCGTGAGAAAAAAAGAAAAAGAGCCAGCCAGGCAGAACACGTGTTATATGGAACTAAATAAGCAAAAATGGTTGCTTGTTGTGCAGCCAAATTCGACAGAAGAGAGAGAGAGAAAAGAGGAGAAAGGTAGGGAGGTTAACCAGATATTAGACTGCGGTTTGCTACCCTGCACTGGGGAGAAGGGGAGGGGTCACATATTCGACAGAAAAATGCGGTTAATACAAGGAAGTAAAACAGAAACATTGGAGAGAAACGAACCAAGACAATTGATGGTACTTGCATTCATCCAAGAACGCTTGCAAGCAGGCTCCTAAACGTGCATGCTATGCTGCTACGGAAACCAACGCATCACGAAGGTCATTCCACGCCCTTTAAACGCGGCGGATCCGAGGTACCAAGTAACTGCTTGTCACCGCAAATTCATATAAAGCTGAACAGACTGTGCAATCTCCGTGGAATGTAAATGGGGACACTAGGTAAAAAAGAAACGGCGTTTTATTTATAACGCATACATAACAAATGCAGGTAATGTTGTAACAATGTCTCACCAAGAGAGTAGTAGTAAACGTGGCATAAATATGTGTCATGCTTGCCGTGCTCGTGGCGTAACTTTCGCAGAAGTAGATAAATCGTACAGGGCATCTTCAAAGGGATTGAAACGTATGTTTTGCGTGCAAGAGAAGCGGGATAGCACTGAAGATAAAAGAACGATTTTCTTGTGCATTAGTAAATTACCATTTCACAATAACAAAAAGACAACTCTTGTCGCTAGAGGATGCTTTGTAAGCTAGAAAACGTGCAGACAGACAACACGTGTCGACGCCATCTTTAAATTCCCGCACCAACTCACTGCGACGTCAAGCAATTTGGCCGCGTCTACTAGGGCTGAAATACTTCTCAGCCGGTAAAAAACCAAAACACTCAAGGGGCCGGAGACTGAACGCGTCGAGTTTCGACAAGTTTAGTTGAGCCAATGTGACAAAAAATACAAAAAGCACGCTTTGAAACCCTCGACGACACTGACGCATTTATGTCCAAGTTTATTCGTTATTACTGCGCACTGCGTTATTACTGCGCAAATGAACCTGCATATTATGCAGTTTGTTGAAAATTTCGCCGCAGAATTTTAACACGACGCACCGACCTCTAGTTTCTCTTCTGTTTATGAAAGTAACGATGAAATTAACGGCAGTAGAGTTGTCAGAAAATAATATATATGCCTAAATAGAAGTGTACTTAAAGCGGTTTTCTGGCAGTATAGCGGTATATACTTGCGATGCATTTCCAGCGTTCGACTAAATGAGAAAGAAGCGAGGATAGGACGAAAGACAATCTTTGAACTGAGTTTTACCGCATGGAAAGATCAAGTATTTATAGAGGTGCACAGTGCTCAGATAATGAAACGCGACACTCGGAGCGCGTGGCTGCCGGTGCTTTCTGCGTCTTCGCTTCGTACACCGAGCCGATTCACTGTGGTATACTCAACGCAACCGAGCGACTTTTTGAAGCATTGTGGTTCATTTGGGCCCATCTGTGAACACCCAGCGCACTATAGCACCAGATGCGCCAGCCATCACGCGGTGCGAGTGTCGCCTTTCAATCGCTGAGCATATTCGCCAACATACAGAACCACTGCGGCGCATGGCATGATGCTGCCCATCAGAAAATCGCTGACGCATCTTTTTTTGAAGGACAATCTGTTTCTTTTGCTGACGACTGTACGATGCATCATGTGCCAACACACTGTTCATCTTCCTTTTTCACGCAAAATGTTTCGAGAATCTGACGGCATTGCTCATCCTCACATACATACCAAGAACGCGTGCGCTGTGAAAATTGGATATGCATTGGCGTCGCTTGCAGTGGTCAGCTAAGTGACCGGCACCCGCTAATGCCGTCACCTGCGCCCTACGCTCCATTAATCTGACGTTAACACAACGACCGGTCTGGACCTGTTGATTCGCTGAATCGATTCACTGTTTCCCTCAGCGGTGCATCTTCTGTTCTTCCTGCCCCTCCTCATTTTCCGTCGTCCTATTATGTTATCCGGTATTTCTATAAATAAAAGGAAAATGGCGCGAAATCGTTTCTTGATTTATTTGCTTCGACAACAGCGCTTCAGACTCCTCCCCCAAGCTGACCGTTAATCTGTTGTGCAAAGTGCGTCGCGAGGTCTTCGTGGTTTGGGTCTGCAGGGGAGTTACTTCTCGCACCTCTTTCGCAGTCGCTAGAACGGCAACGAAGCGGCGCGCACTTGATTTACGGAGTGGTGAGCGCAGCTGGGTCAAGACGGAAGCCGTGGACGAGAAAAACAACCGAGACGCGGAGAAAAGGTGTTGCGGCGCGTGCGCTCGCTCCCCCTGGGGCGCATATATATATGAGCCCCGGATGCCCCTTTACTCCTATACCCTAGACCTTTTTCCTGGCTGCAGGAACTCATCCATCATGCCTGCGAGGCGAGCAGAACGCCCAGCTCTCTGTCCCACCTTTATACACTCACCTGCGCGCACGGAGACTGTGTAAGTGCGCATCTCTTCGGGTATCGAATGTGCGCTTCCACGTGTCGCTGGTTGCTTCCCGGGGAAGCCTTGAGCAGGGTTCCAAAATTAAACACCGAGGGTTTTGCGTGCCAAAACCGGCACACCGCAATATGTGACTCCTGGTTACCTCTGTCCACATGGAGTATACTTTAAAGCGCCCCTACGTTTATGTACGGGGCTCTTATTTATTTATTTATTTATTTATTTATTTATTTATTTATTTACTCGAGCCTGAAGACGCCAAGTTATTACCACGCTGAGGAGATGATTCAAAACGATCACTTGACTTCCATGTTATAATTACTTGGGGTCGAAGGAGACATTACTTCAACCGAAACTTAGTCTGTTTTAATTATCAGCTATCTATTAATAATGTTCGCACGCAATCTTTTCATTGTGTCGATCCAACTTCGTGATCGATGTGCCCGTGCTATATAGGGAAGGTATTGAGCGCCTTCAGAATATTTTCCAACCGTTATTCGATAACATTGTTGTTACTTGCTGTTATTTTTGTAGCAGTATTGCAACATTATTATTAGCCATATTTTGGCAATATTATTATGCAGTATGTAAGATGATGAAGTGTAGTGTTGCGCGTAAGACACGGACAAAGGAAAGGACACGATGACACACGCGCACAGAGCGTGTCACCGTGTCCTCTCCTTCGTTCGTGTCTTACGCGCAACACTACAAGTCTTCATGCAGTATACCAACGCTCCCAAGTGGAAATTTTGTTGAAGCATATGTCCCAATCGTCAACATGTTCCTCAACATAACAATATTAACCACAAAAGTTTCTTGAGCGTCAGTTCCAGGACAGGTTGACACACGCCGTTGCTCTCGTGGTATACGTATAATCAGTGGTGCTGATTATACGTATGACTGAATGACTGAAGTAATGACTGAATTAAACAGCTGTCTCCTAAGTAATGGAAAATACGTATACGGACAAATCTTTCCAGAGAAATCATAGCCGACTGCCCGTCTGAGCATGCGATCTAACGGACGAGTCGTGTACACGCTGCCACATGTGTGTGCTACTCGTTTCGCATAACACGCACTTCGTTGCGTGCGACTCGTGGCTAAGCAGTAATATTCCTTCTTCCTCTCATAATCAATGCATTAATATTTCTCTTACCATATTATTTGAATAATGTGCGTGTGGGCAGTTGCAATGCAGCATATTACGTATAAAGCGGTTCTCCGAAGCCTGAATTTAAGCTCGCATAAGTTTTGTGGGATAACAGGGACAGATGAAGTATTAATAACAATTGCTGGCGTTTCACGGAACGATTGGGTAAGAGCTTTTTATTTGGAACATTACCCGCAGCGCCTTTTTTAGGCATTATTGCGGAGAAGGGGGGGGGGGGGGGGCACAGAATCCGCAGTCTTGCGGCCGGCCAAATTGGCTGGTAACACATTCCATTCGGTAACAGCTCGAGAAAAAAAAAGAATGTTTAAGAATATCAACCCTGGGGGTGTATATGGACGTACTTTAAATTTGTGATCATGACGAGAAGACTGATAATGTGCAATTTTTAAATAATCCGAAGCGTTAATCCCTGTTTTGGTGTAATAGATTAAAGTAAAAGTGTCTTAGATTTCGCCTTCGGTCTTGAAAAGATTTCCAGTTCGGGTCTCGCTTCATATCTTGAGATCTTTCGGATTGGTCATATTTCCCCAGAACAAATCTTGCTGCGATTGAGTGAACGCGCTCAAGTGCATGAATATGTACTTTGTGAAACGGATCCCGCACAGGGCAGGCATATTCCAGTATATATGTTTAACGCAGACATGGTACGCCTACGTTACGCGCTCGAATACGTCTGAAGTGAACAGCAAGTGCAAATGTAGGCGACGCGGAAAGTGTAGTCTTCATCATGACAGGAACACCAGTTATGTAGGGCGACTCAGCCGCGTGCTTTCTTGCTTTTACCTGTAGAACTTATTTGCAGAGGGAAATGAACATGTACTACGTGTATATAGAAATAGAAAGCCCGTGCCCAAAATGATGCGATGTTTGTCGGCATAAGGCATAGTATAGCGCCAGAAATAAACACGTCAGGCAACGGCGTTTCAGAACAATAACGAGGAAAGTGCAGCACTGATTCCAACGAGAGAGCACCTCGTTGGTTCCCGATGTACGTCAGCTTGCACAGCGCGCACGTGCCAATCTCGTCTGTGCGCTTACATAAAGAATATTGAACGGGATGACCATTTCCTCTACCTTTGTAAACCGTGGTATCTCGTTCACAGTACAATGTAGAAACATCCGACAGAACTTTGCTAGGGAGCGATGACCTAAATATCGCACGCGGATGCGCGCACTTACAAATAGATCAACTTGAGCGCGCCGCTCTTAACTTACTTAACAAACTTTACGGAACCATAGCGCACACCGTGTACCGCACAACGCATTCATAAAGACGAGCAAAAAACCGGGACGTTAAGTCCTAAGCATGCTGTGGCGGGCCTTTCTTTTTTTTTTTCTTCTTTTTTTTTTTCGGCAGAGAACGCTGGCGTCTTATGCGCAGAACGAGGCACTCGGGAAAACTAATGCGATATTTTACATCTAAAATTCCGCACGTGCGTGACATTTGCTATATACGCGCCCACCAAATGTTGTTTTCTTTACTTATTCGTTTTGTATACGAAGTATCACGACGCTACCGGGCAAGCGCGTTCAGCAATGGCGTGCTGCCATGCAAGTTATCGTAGGCTTCTGCATGCGAAGCTATTTAAAAAAAAAAAAAGCAGTAATAGACGGTAACGGAACGTTACGATCATCCGCATCGGTTAAAACAACCACCAGCGCTAAAGCAGAACAGATAGCCGTAGCGATCGCCATGGCAGACCCCACATTTACCCATATCCTCACTGACTCGCGTGCCGCAATTCGGGCCTACGAAAGCGGCAGTGTATCTAAAGAAGTAGCCCGTATACTACTAGCGAGCTCAAACGAGAGCAAACGATGCCTCTCCTGGTTCCCCGCTCACATGGGGAAAGACATTCACCCGCAAATACCCAACCTCAATGAAACGGCCCACGACCGTGCGCGAGAACTTGCCCGCCGCGACGGTCCCACGGCCTCCGAGGGGCTGGACATTCAGTTTAATGATCCGCTGCTTACTTACCAAGAGATCACCTCACACTATCGCAAAGGCAGAACTAAATACCCGCTCCCTCACACCAAACTCGAACGCGCGCAGGCGGCCGCGTTTCGAATGTTACAAACTGATTCGTATCCGTCGCGAGGCCTGCTAAGTCACTTCAACACGGACATCCCGGCAAATTGTCCAGACTGCCCAGAGCCTTACTGCTCGCTCTCGCACATGCTATGGCAATGTACCGCGTTACCAAAGGGTCCTCTTTCCAGTGAGCCCGAATGGGAAGAGGCCCTCAAAAGCCCGGACCTCAAAGTTCAACTCCAGGCCGTCCAGAGGGCCCAAGAACTGGCGGAGCGTCCCAACGTTCCCGTCCCGACTTGGGCGTCGCCTACGGTTTCGGCCCGAGGAGCTCCTCGCGTAGGATCTCCAACGGCTTAAACTCCTCACGACCTTAATAAAGTTCTTGACTGACTGACTTCGTGAAGGTCGCTTTTTCTCCGTGTTCTTGACTGGCAGGTGACAGTTGTCGAGTTGCATGTATGGGCAGATACATTGCGGAGTACGGGTGGTCTGATGTTCGAGAAGGAGATGCCTTAACATAGAGCGTGTTACAAGTTTCTATTCGGCATCGACGATTGGTACATTCATTCGTTGGACATCCTCCTTCCGTGATAAACAGAGGACTTCTTTCTTTCTTTCTTTCTTTCTTTCTTTCTTTCTTTCTTTCTTTCTTTCTTTCTTTCTTTCTTTCTTTCTTTCTTTCTCTCTCTCTCTCTTTCTTTCTTTCTATTCATTTTTCTTTATTTGCGAATATAGCTCATTGCCGTACATTGTTGATATATAGTTGTCGGATCTGTATATCTAGTCAGTAAGTCGGTCGTTTCTTCATGGGAATACTTGCCCTCGCTAATCGCACAGTTGGAAACAGCAGTGCGACCTCTTGTTGCGTAGTATTATATTCGCAACTCCAGAAAAGGTGGTTCATCTGGCAACATTGCTGAGAAAAACAAAGATGGCTTCCATATCCAGGGTAGAGTATGCTAGAAAAGCTTCTAGTACACTCTATCCAGGGTCACGGCCGCGATTCCGCTTAGCGCTGCGCTATAGTTCCTTGATTGCGGGTTCGGATCACGATGCTTCGTCGAATGCGAAAGGGTTATTGCTGCCGAACATCTGATATTAATCGGTCTAAAAGATTTGAGCGGCGAAACAGCGGAAATAATTGCGCTGTGCGTTCAAACGTCGCACTTGTTCGGAGACCCGCATCAGATTTTCCTAAGGATAAAGAGCCTTTCCAGCGAGCCTGAAGTTGAAGAAGGCAGGTACGTGTTCATGCGTAGCAGGCCTCTCCGAAATATGCAAGCGCTTGTGCGCGACGTTGCTCCATTGAGTACAAATGCGTCACTTATAGTGTGAAAAGAGTTAGTCGGTTCAGTTCTATGCGCGGTGCCGGAAAACAAACTTAGACGCGCGGTGAACAGGTCGAGGGCTCAAAAGTTGGAACGAGCGCAATAAATCCTGAATTGTCACCAGATGAACTCGAAATGCAAACGTGCTACGTTAAACGATCACACATTACCTCCATAACCACCAAGGAAATCACGAGGCGCAGCGCGCGTATGGGACGAAGGCGGCGAACGCAAGCGCTCGCTTTATATCTACTTACTATAATGCATGCGGGCAAAAGTACGTCAGCAATAGCGCTACCGCGGTTCAAGTTGAGTATAGGCACGCTCAGGAAACGTTACCAGATATACACGTATAAACGATGTCTAAACTAAACTACACTCTGGCTCTTCGAAAAGCGCGCATGATAAAAAACGCGCGCACACACAATCTGTGTACTCACCGGGGAGGAAGAAATCGTCGCGATTGAAGCGCCTGGAACAAACTAGCATAGTTCCCGTCACCTTTTTGCCGATGTGCAAGTTCCTAATCCATGTTGCCCTGCGCGAAGCGTCGTCTGCTTCTTTGGGGAACCGATGAAACGACGTGTTGCTGTCTTTGCATCGCGATGACACGCACTGAGGCACGCAACAAAAGTCTTTTGATAAGTATTCTTTCTTTTTCGGGCTGCTTCGAGGCGGCATGGCGGCGATTAAGGAACTATAGAGCTGTTTTACAGCCCGCGGTAATGTGATACCATGCCGCGTTTCGAGGTCGACCTTGGATCGGCTGGTTCCAGGAGCGTCCGCTAGGTGGCGAGCATTTAGATGGAGTCGCGAATAGCTAAAGAGTACTCGATTCCAATTAAGAGTAATGGGCAGAAAAGGACCCTGCAACATCTACAGTAGTTGAATTAGCACAACACTTCAGAACATGAGAAAGCAGAAATATACCATGACGAAGAGATGTATTCTATAGAGTAAATAATGCGATAGTGAAAGCTGTACAATGTTAAGGCGGAGCATTACCCAATGAATTATTCCCCATCTTCACGTTGGCGACGCCTACAGTCACTTTGTCGTAGTGCCTGTTTTAATATGTAGCTAGGAAAGAAAGTGATCAGTAAAAAAAAAACAAAACAAGAAAGAAACAAACAGGGACAGGTAAATACTATACCATGTGATAACTACATGTACCATTCACAGGTGGTTCAAAGGTAAGTAAAATTATGAGCGGAGCTGCCAACTAACACGCCCTCTGTCTCTATACACTGTTAGGTACACGGATGGAAACTTCCACACGGGACGATAACGCTTGCTAAGCATCGCATTCCGAGAACGCCATGTACGTCTGTCTCTATGCGTATGAAAGTCAGCGGGAAAGCTTGTAGCTTGTGTGACTGCCGGTAATTCTACCGCGCTGCATAATGAAACAATGACGCCGCTCGTCCCACGCGCCTCAGTCGGGGCAATTTTCTCATCAGCCGAACCGCATGCAGATGGCCGCGTTGAGGACGAGGGCAAGATGTTATTTTCTTCCCGAGTGATAACAAAGGCAAGCACAAGGAACACAATGTTAAACCTAGCAGCAGGATAAAAACTGCGATGCGCAAGCGGTCGAAGAAGCGAGTGTTGTTTGCTGCATTCGTTGCATGTTTACGCGTGTATCTTGTAGCATGGCAGTCGAGGCTTAAATAATGTCCCTTGTATTTTTTTTCTTTCTTTTCGACTTTTATTTCCTTTACTGGCGTCTACGCATCACATGCATTCAAAGCTGTGATTAGATGGTAATGTATGTTGATATAAACTTACCTTTTGTTCCTAGCTTGCTGAACTCGTAATCTTGACGTATTCCGAGAATACCACATCAACAAGACGACGCCCCGCCACCGTGGTCTAGTAATTATGGCACTCGGCTGCTGATCCGAAGGTCGCGGGATCGAATCCCAGCCGCGGCGGCTGCATTTCGATGGAGGCGAAATGTAGAGGCCCGTGTGCTGTGCGATGTCAGTGCACGTTAAAGAACCACAGGTGGTCGAAGTTTCCGGACACCTCCACTACGGCGTCTCTCATAGTCAGAATTGGTTTTGGGACGTTAAACAACCCCTCCCCCCTCTAAAAAAATGATCAACAAGACGAAATTATATTCGTAAAGAAGCACTTGTTTTTGGGCTAGTTGGTCGCTTAGCTCATTAAAAATGTTCCGGCGCAAAAAGACGCTCGTCTGTATCTTTCCTTTCTTCTCTTCCTCGTTTCTTTTTGCGCCGGAACATGTTTAATGATATATTCGTAAAGCTGCTCCGATAACTGAAGGTTATTTCGGTGCTCGTTTCGCGCTCCGAAAAAACGGAAGTGTTGGGTGCAGTGTGCATAAAATCTTCATATGCACCAGAAACGACGACCAGACAATAGCGAGCTCACGCTGCTGAATGAGGCAGTGACAATGGCTGGTCAAAATGCATCCTTAATGTCTAAGCAGCAGATGGACTGCTTCAGGTGAAGAAGCCATCTGCATTCATCATAAAATTTATGAGCCATGCGGAACTGCTATACTGAGATTTCGCAAAGCCTCCTATTCCTTGCTCTGTATTTCACAGAGGTATTCGGTAATTAAAGAACGAAAGAACGTCTCTTGCGCAAAATATTCTAAATTCTGTAACAATCAATGCAAATTTTCTTCAGCAAAGGTGTTTTCTTTTTCTTCAGTAACAACCTTTCGACGAAACTAAATACGTAATTACAGAAGAGAGGGCATGCAGTAAGTTGTGCAGGGGTTCTTTTTGAACTAAGAAGAAAAGTACAATTTTCGAAGAGACTGTTTCATCAAAAGAGTGAACGCGAAAATTTCGAAGCAACGTTTTTGAACTCGTAAATGGAGCCTTCAGACACCATACCTAGATTTCGACTACCTGAAGAAAATGAAAAAAAAAAAAGTGAAATAAGGAATAAAGAAAGTCGCGCTCAACTTATCGTAATTCGTGTCACGTACACGTGTATACGGTTAGACGGCTGCTGTTCATGGCCAGGCAACTTCTCGTACATGGCGTCTCTAGAAACTCAGGATAACGCGCATTCGCGGATCCCTCGGTGAGAGCATACAAACACGCAACAAGTGGCGCTGGAACAATAGTTACCGCTGCGAGTTAAGTCTGCGAGTTTCTTTGGCTGTGTCAGGAAGCAGCAGCACGTACGCTTGAATTACGAAGCGTGCAGGGCATTCTGATTGCGAAGAAAGAAAACGGGGAAAACTCAGCTGTTACGCCGATGGCGTAGGCGAAGATTTATTCTCCTCACCGTCCCCCGTACGTGTACACAAGCTTTTAAAATATATCAGACCGATCTTAGCATCACTGATGCACATGAAGCTGATTACGTTCTCCGCTCAAAAAATTATCTCACGCGCTCCAACGGCGTGCGTCATGAAATAAAATTAGGGCAGCTTGCACTGGTGGTGAAAGGCTAGCGAAACAGCGTAGCTGATGGGCACTTCTTCTGCTTCTCTCGCAGGCACATTAGGAAATAAGACAGAGAAATCAAACTGGTTCACAACTTGCAAGCATAGCTCTTCGGGAAATAAAAGTTGAAATGCAAGGCAAGGAGTCACAATGTGCTTCCACATTGTGAAAAAAGCGCTGCCTCTTCGAAAGACGTCGCACTCTATAGCATCCGACAAGGCTTCTGGCCATATGTACGTTCCATCATTTACGGTCTCAGAGACCAGTTTCCCAAGTACTATTCTTTTCTGCTTCACCTTATACCTACGTTGAAGGCGATAACTGTTTCGTAAGGCAATGCTGTTGTGTACATGCTGATGCCAGCTGCTGAAAATAAATTTCGTTTCGACCAATATCTCTTCCCGAATGGAAAAACAACGGAGGACACTCGGGAATAGCGCTGCGCATATATCCACTCGGGAATAGCGCTGCCAATATATCCACGGAGCAGCATCCGTACGATTCTTAGAGGAATAAAAAGTGAGGGGCGTAAATGCCCAGAATCGCCAATAGACATCTGTGGCAGTCGGTTCCCTCGTGAAAGCGAACGAACAAGTGAAGCAAAGGTTCTTGGAAATTTCCCGAGTCATAGTCGGTGACACCGAACAAGAAAGAAATACCACGGCGAAGGCAATATAACGGCGTAATGCTGTCGCATTTTTCCATCACAATTTCCGTACGCAACGGTGGCTTCGTCGGCTGGAAGCCTAAGTATGCGCTGACAGGCTGGGAAACGGCTGGGAACGTGCAATCAATCACCGTCGCCAGATTGTCGTCGACAATGATACATTCGCGGCAACCACGCATCGGAATTGTTTGTGCCGGTTCCGAGCGGTTCCTGATGCTTTCCTATACGCGTCGACCATGACAATGGTCATGTGCGTCGAGGTCACTCGTGATTCCGCGAGACAACAAAAAAATGCAGCCTGCAGACGTCGCCTGTGGTCTGCACGGGAACGCCGATATTCATAGCCGACAAAACGTAAGGTCGGAACGTGTTCCGCGCAAGAGTTTTAAAGGCACCCTGAAACGCTTTCGGAGATTCTGTACGATTGCACTGCGCCGGTAGCTCGAGTCTTCTGCTAATCAGCAGACAAATATCAGCGCTCTGTGTTAAGTGTCTAATTCACTGCGAAGTTTTAAATATGCGCATCGTTAAAAACCGACGCGACTGACCCTAAAGAGGCCCTTACCGATGGACCTTGCAGTAGACACAGAACGAGCGATGTGATTGGTTTTTTTTTTGTCCGACTGAGGTCATGCGCCACCGATATCACCGCGGCACCTGGTGGAGCACATATCACGTCGCCTGAGTACTAGAGTAGCATTATGGCCACCCCAGCATTAAAGAAGCCGGCAGCCCTCAGAAGCGACTGCACAGTGGCTGCCGTGGGAAGCACAGCCGCCGCTAGCCGGCACCCTGAAGCTAAGCAAGTTGAGGAGGCAGAGAGGAGGGGGAGTGAAGAGGAACGGCAGGGAAGTTAACCAAACGCGTGCTCGGTTGGCTACCCTATACGCCTGGGGATGGGGAGAGGGGAATAATAGATAAGATAGAGGAAGGAAGAGCAGGAAAAAAAAAAAAAGAAAAAGGAGCACAGTTATTGAGAAGACATGCAAAAAGCGCTAGAGCACTAGCACGGGCGCCTCTTTCGGAAGCATTCGTGAAGTCCCATCGACTTCGCGATGCACAGCAGCGCCTTTGCAGTCTTTAACGTGAAGGAGCATGTGGGCCATCGACCCAGGAGAGCAGCGGTGTGTATAGCAAGGAGGAACGCGACACAAACAGGCTCACAGTTGCCTTGGTGCAAGGTGCTTCGCTTTGTTTGTGGTGGCAGTGATTTGATCGTGACGTAGCCTAATCTGTGAGACTACGTTAAAAAAGCGCTTCATGGACCCCTTCATAAACGTTTGCTTGCGCAGTCTTAATATTCGGGCTTGGTACGCATTGCCAAGAATTTACTTGCCGAGGACTTTTAGAGCCGCGGGCCTATAGCACCCCATCGAAAACGTCGGTTCTTCTGTAGGACCTTTGCTCGCATAAATGTAAATTCTGGACAGCATTCTTGAGATACTATAGGTGCGAAAAATGTGCAGGTAGCACCCATTCGGTCACTTGCTCATGTTTATGGTTGCAGTGAACACGTTGAACAGACGCGGTCAGCCCGCTTTGCGAAAAAAAGAGGCTCGGCTGGGTAAGTATTACGGCGCTATAGCAGCCGGCGACATTGCGTTTCTTAAGAAGCGCGCCGTATGCGACCCCAGTCAAACGTAAGCTGATGTTTTGACGTGATAAAAAAAAAAGAAGACAAAGAAGACACGAAGAGAGAGAGAGAAAGGAAAGAAAGGAAGAGAGAGAGAGAGAAAAAAGAAACACTTATTTGTGTCGCACTTTGGATATGGCAGTATGAGCCACACATGACTGAATTCACCTAGTCTTTCAAGTTCCCGACGTAGCACTTCCCGCCATACCGTCTTTGCATTTGCGTTGTGCTGTACTCTACAGTCGACAGGCATAACTCACTTTGAAGTCAACACGGTCGTTGCACAAGTAAAAGATACGGCGCCTCAGCTTCGAGGAGTGAGCGCATACTACGAGCTACTTGACGCTTAACCGCGGTTCCGGCCTTGAAAAAGACCGGACCCGCGGTCGAAATTGTTGGCAATAAACGATGCGAAGTCGTGTCTGCTATTTCACTCACTCTCTCTCTCTCTCTCTCTCTCTCTCTCTCTCTCTCTATATATATATATATATATATATATATATATATATATATATATATATATGTGTGTGTGTGTGTGTGTGTGTGTGTGTGTGTGTACACACACACACACACACACACCATAATCTCCGTTCAGCTTCCGCCTTTTGTAACAAAACGAGCGAATCTTGCCCACAGTTCCCGTGTGACCACGGTTGTCGGTAATGATTTCTATAAATAAATGTACCTCGAAACACTTCAATGAGTGATTTTCACATTGCGTCGCGCATGTTGAACGAGGTACTAGAAGACAGTCATTGCGGCGCCCGATCAACCGTGAAATACGCACCGCAATTCGCTCGCAGCTCCACGCATGACGGTACATATGGCGAGAATGGCGACGGTTAATAGATGTCTGACAGCACACGCTGTGGCGGCGGTTCCTTTTTCTTGCTTCTCGTGTAGGACCGCAGAATGGCCGTCGCTGGCAGCACCCTCGCAGCATCACCTCCTCTGTGGCGCCATATTTCTTTTTAGCTGCGCGATACAACTGGTCAGCTGTGCTCGAGCGAAGCAAGGGCGAGAAAAAAAAAAAAAAAACCCTCATGGACTCCGGGCGATACATCGCCACTTCCGGGCGCACCAAGCGCCGCGCATTTCCGGTCGGCGGTGCGCTGATAGATCTCACCACTTCCTCGCGCAGAGGGACCTCATTCCGTGCCGATCTATATGAACAACAACAACAACGTTCCTTCATAAAGTCCCGTCAGACATGCAGTAGACATGGCGTACGCAACGCGCGCGTTGCGTGTCGACAGCGTTGGAGGAAACGCGTGTCGGGCCCTCCTGGCCTCTTCTCCCCACCACTGGACGGGTCGTGGCCCGTGAGTGCGCATGCCGTTATGCACACCTATGGGCGGCCATTGTTTTTGGACGGCCCAGCTTTCGGCTCGTCCATCAACTCGGTCCCCACATCTGCTGTCTTCCTTCGGAAACTGGCCGGAGATAAGCCCGAGCTCTGAGCTATTGCGTGACCAGAGTTCTCACGTTGGGCCTTTTACGAACGCTATACTGCAATGAAGATGTTAAGCATTTAAGTACGACGTTGAGGCTGCTGATGTGGTTCGGCCACATTTGTCTAGCGTTAAGATGAGGCGGATGTCAAACACAAGCGCAGGACACGACGCACCGCAAGTTGAACCTGAGATGCAAGCGTCATTCCTGCGCATTTTTTGAACGCTGTAGATAAATGTACTAAAATTCGGATCCTCTGTTCATTTGCTGTGAAAAGAAAGCAAAATTTTGTTTCATCGGGTTTTGATGTAGGTGCGTCCTTCGCCAGTAGTGCAGCTACCGCGCTAGTTAGTACGCGATGTGTCGGCATCACATGTGTGTAAGTGGCAAACTGGGAATGCGTTTAAACTCTTATTTGGTTCGCTTTATATAACATCGTGCCTTACACGGCAACACAACGTGCGCAATTAGAGCATATTTATTGTTTCACATCATTTGGTATTTATGCGACTAAGTTTTGTCTCTCATATTGCGCTTTATAGCCCATTTAAATGCAACTAAGTATAACATGAAGCGCTTGCTTCCTCCTGCCGAAGTGAAACTTCGCATAAATACTTCTCAAGTCAGGAAATCCGCATATCTATACCAGTCCAACATGTTTCTATAACTGTGCAAATACACGTTTCCGTAGATGCCTGAAAAAGAAAAAAGAGAAGTTACGACACCTTTAATGAGTTATCCAATTCGCCAACGCATAGCCATGCAAAGCCAATAGATCGCTGCCGCCGCACCAACTTCATTCCTTACATGGATACAGCGGCGTCTAAACTTATTTCTGATGTCATTATTCCCGACAACGCACCACTAACGATTGTTCCTTTAAAATGTCATTTTCTTTTCCTCCATAGGAAAGGCCAATGCTGATATGTAAGCGGGTGGACAACACGCCACACCCTTTTGTAAGTCACAGCCTCTGTGATCTGCGCCAAGGAATCAAACAGGCGGAGCGACTGCCGGTTCAGGTTGTCAGGCTAATCCCGCTCCCCTATAGAAAACAGCCAAGTCGACCAGCCAACTCTGCGCGGTTAGTTCGTTGTAGCAAGCGACGCATTCCATACACAATACTAAATTGGGAAGTTAGCTGCGCAGCCGCTACTTCATCATTGCGTTCTGCGCATGCGCTCTCCCGGAATTGCCAGGCTCGTATAGTGCGCGCATGAGCCATATGTGTAGAATGCTATTTCCGTATACTTGAGAAGTAAAAATTTATCACAAAGCCGTAAGTGATGTTTTTATTCGTCAACAAGTGTTCAGTGCTCGTAACTCAAGAATGAATGAATGAATGAATGAATGAATGAATGAATGAATGAATGAATGAATGAATGAATGAATGAATGAATGAACTAAAACTTCGTTTGTCCAAACTTGCTGTGATTCGCGCTGTCTGAACCAAAACATTAACCGCATATATGATGCGCACTGTGTAGTTGGTGTTGTGGTCGAGCTTAGCGAGTATTCGCATTTCAGATTCAGTGCTCTGGTTCTCTCGATAATACGCGTTTCTTCTTTGTATACGACAGAAAACTATTGCTCCGTCGTGATTCCGGCTGTTCCTATTCCTGAAACAAGGCTGTTTTGATCGCTGGAAAATACCGCCCCGACGTCCTGCACATATCATTGATCGGTTGACCCGTATATTTCTGATGCAGTTGCCATGACCAGCTGTTGTCGATAACAGGACGTCCTGAGGGCGTCGTCAGCGGCAAACACATTTTCCCGTGGGACCGCTGCAGCAACGTCGCTCCCGCATTGATGTGCGTGACGCACGCACGTTCCTCGATATGTGATGTTCGACCCTCTGCATTGCCTGGCGACCTAAGTTGCAATCATCAGTACCAGGCAGCGTTCGCGTTTATGTATAACACGTCGACACATTCCGCACTACACATGCGTTGCGTATAGTTTATTCGAGCCTCCATGAACCTTCTCCTCTTTCCGTAATCTATACAGTTGGGGTGGTCATAGTAGCCCTCAATACAGGCTGCGCGAAAAAATAAAAATGCACCGAGTAAATGAGACCGCACTATGCATACAGACAGCCTAATACCTAACGTTCATGGATTCCTCAAAGCAAACCCACTACTCAACGAAAAGGTAATGTTGTCGAGCTCACGGACTGTCAACAGATAGCGTTTGCATGGGTAAAAACGCTGATACTTGTAGACTGTAGAATATATTGTCTGTGTGCGTAGCGCATGGACAACACAATATATGTGGATCTTATCATTGGCCACTTTATATACTTGATAATAACGGCGAACGTCATTGTAAACAAATGGAAAATTAATTTGTTGCTAGTGCCTCAGTTGCTGTAACCTACGCATGGAACGGCACAGCCATTAGAATCTACGTCCTTAACCCGAGAAGCAGGCGATAATTCAAGCAAGCATCAGCTTCAGTTGGCTTAGCGCATCACATGACACTCAAGAGCGACACAGAAACACAAAGAGCGCTGTGTAGCTCTTGCTTCCTGTGTCATGTGCGCTACGCCTGCGGCATTTAATATATAGCTAACGAGCCCAACGTGCAACAGTTGGCAAGCAAGTGCCTTCATTTGCACATTACACAAACTCATGGGCATGTCAGTTTGCATGTTGGTTTATTGTAAAATAGCTCTAGAGTAATGGAAGTTTCACAGCGCCACAGAAGAACGTTGTGGAACAAACGCTCGTGTCGTTGTGTTTAAATTACTCAGGACTGCAAATACAAGTTCATGTTTTTATCTACAGATTTTGGCACTTATCCTCCTGTGCGATAACCGCCGCTGTGACTCACTGTGCTTTCATGAAACCGCAGCTTCGATTCGCAGTCGAGGCGGATGCATTTTGATGGAGACAAGTTGCGAAAATGACCATGTGTATTGAAATTTTGGATCACGTTGAAAATCTTTGCGGTGGTCAAATTTAATCCGGAGCCCTACACTATAGGGTGTCGATCATGACGACAACTGTGCAACTGTGTGTTCCCGGGCACATCCACTTTTAACCGCTTATATTTTTTCGAGTTTAAACTGTAATTTGAGGCGTTTGTAGCCAACTGTAAAAATTATCCGAACATCATCTGATCAATATATATGCGCAGCGCACAAAGCCTTCCAGAAAAAAAAAATCGCGTTGTTTAAGTTGCAATGTCATACCATACTTCCATAAACATTTTCACGCTTGCGCACAATGAGAGCGGCAATGTTATAATTCTAACGTTGCTGAACAACTGAGTCGTACCACAAACATGCATGGTGCGCGCACGAAGGAAGACACAGAAATAAGGCAGCGAGCATGCATTCATTTTTGTGCCTCCCCTGCTCCGCCTACCTTGTTTCCGCGAGTCTTTCAATTGGCACGCAGTACTGAAATGGTTGCTTGCTATGCACAAATGTACGCAGATCTCCCAAAACCTGATGGATGCTGAAATTTTTTAAATTTCTTTTTTCTTTTTCTTCTTTTTTTCATTTTTATTTTGTTCATCGCTGACATATGTCGCATATTCGATGACGACATTCGACAGCCCAGAGCTCTCGAGCCTGTTTCTGCACATTTTGTTTATCGGCCTCACTTGGTCGTCATTTCATCAAATTAATGCCCTGTGGCGTTGTTAACGCTACACATTCTCGAGTCAGTAAAAGAAGGCGAAGAGCAGGAGGAAATTAATGCGCAGATGTCGCCCGTTAAGGAGCAGACGTCCCTTCCATGCACAAACAATCGCGCGCTATTGGCCAACGTAAGTGACCGCGGAGTATAACGAGAGGCAGTGATCCCGCACTACGAAAACAGCCCAAATTATTTCAGTCGCTTATTCACCAACACCTTGATCTAGCTTCCTAGACGCCGCCGGCAACTATTTAAGGTCGCTATACGTGTGCATCCGTTCTTTGCATTCTTCGCCTTTCGTTCCCACCGAACGCCTCTTAAAGGGCTGTAAATATACGACGCAGAAAACGAGCTACGTCGTTATCGCCTGTGCAACGGCGACGCTGTACAGGACCCTGAGACAGTGGGGCAAGGTGCCGGTGAGTGTGCTAAACAGGGAAGCGAAACGCGGACTTTGCCGGTGCTTAAAAAAAAAGAACAAAAAAGAAGAAAGCTGGTGTAGACGTGTAAAAAGAGAAGCGTGTACCAAAAGAAGTACTCGCATTAGCGCTGCCTCTGCATGCTGCCGTATGCCCACAGGGTTAACTTCCATGGGACCGCTATTTATTGAGTCGGTGGTTGGCTTCGCCCGGCGACACCGTCAGCGGGGAAGCTTGCACTAATGAAATGAAACGCGCTGCTCCTGCGCGCACGCCCTTTTTTTCACTGACTGCAGGGATGCAAAGAGGCTGCGTAGGAAAATGTGTGCCGGGCGTTCCGTAAGAAAGGGAGATGCCGAACTACAGCATTCAGGAATTTCGTAAATGTTTTCTGCTTACAGCTCGCCTTTTTTTTTTTTTTTTATAAGCTCTGAGCGGTGTGGCAACGAAGCGCCTGAGCTGATAGCACACTGAACCTCGTCGGGTTCTCTTCGTTCTGATGGTGATCAGTAATTACCCACAAGAGTTTGTACCCAGGTTCAAGTAATCGGCTACGATAATTGCGATTTACCGACTCATAGGTTTTATTTTTCGGGCATCGCAGCGGTTTATGTATGACGCTGTAGTGAAGGAAGGGGGGGGGAGGAGGGGGGGTAGGGTTGTGTGCACATTATGGTGGTACGCGGCCGTTCGTGCATATGGCATTTATTGAGCGAAGCCACCCAAGCTAATTTAGCCGAACCCTCAACCTTTTGTTCCGCTGCAGAAAAGACAGCACAATTACTAAGGCAAACGTTCATATACAAATATTACCAGATCAGGCTTTTTAGAGGCGAAGCTCCTTAAGGTTTGGGTCTGTCCGTCCGTTGTAGCGCGTTACCTACTGGGAACGCGCTACTAGGAGGGCGCGTGTGGGAGGCGCGCGAGCTCTCTCACTCTTCCATCTACTGTCTTGTGTGAGAGAGAGAGACAGAGAGAGCGAAAGGCGCGCGTTGACTACGGAAACGCTCCTTCTTCGATGAACGCGCTACCAGCTCGCAAAGAAGGAGAACGCGCCCTCACCCGCGAGAGACAAGCTTGACGCAGGCAGCGTCTTCTAGCGAGTTTCTTGATTGAAAAATACCGACTGCTCGCGCTGGAGAACCGTTCACCGGCCACCCATATATATAGGCACTGGATCTTGACTTGCAATGGGAGATTTCACTTGTGCGTAGTTAAACCATAAGGATTCGTAGCGTGCGCGTTAACTAAGTTAATCCGGAACTCGGCACGATCTACGATGAACCTCCGGAGCTTCGCCCACTCATCATCATTCACTCCGTGGATATGCTGTGAATTTTTTTGTTTTATCGGCACCGATTATCCCACATTTTATTGCTGCGATTATGCAATCATCTTCAGCGCGAACTTAATTAATTAATTAATTTTGCATTGCGTCTTTTTATTCTAACTTTCGCGAGAGTTGTCGCGAGTTTGGTATTGACACGTAAATTTGTCCTGAGATTGCCCGCACAACACAAACAGTTATTAAGTGGTAGCATTCTGTTTTTTGTATACTATTATATATGCGATGCGCGTGCGTGATGTAGCGGGCAGGCTTGAGCGGTGAGATTTAGACTCGACGACCGCCTAGTCTGTAGTCAACTACCAAATCGAAACTAAGGCGTTGCGCTGCTGTGTGGGCGCAAGTTCCCCCAAAGCTCAACCATGCAGCTTCTTTCCTTGACTCTTGCTGCAAGTGCCGTCTCCACCTGCTGCGGTCGCTAGTCTATAGGCAACTACTATATATGATTTGTCATAGAAGAACGATAATGAGTTCGAATACAGCAACTTGTTAGTCTTTCTTAACAGATAGCTATGAAAAGCGAGTTACGGAACGAATGATTGGTTAAAGTCATGCTCTAGCAGTGCCACCAAGCCTTAAAGAAAGACATCAAATCTACCGAACAAGGCAGCGAGATATAGGCATGCCCTTGTCATATGGCAACGGCTTTCAACTCGCTGGCTACATCGCGTATATACCTTAGCGCATTCTCCTTCGTATTCATCGTTGCACAGACGCTGAAATGTTGGAGGACAAGAGCAGCGAACCTGAATGGCCACGGGGGCCTTCCAGTTAACCTTGCGTGTCCTTTTAAGATGCGGCCGAATGAAACCGAAAGCGTGGACTTGTCACATCGCTTGGAACGCATTGATATATGCGCGCTCGCAGCTGTCAATATATGAGGTGCAGGGAAGCGAGCCGCTACAGCGAAAAAAAGGAGACGAGAAGCGAGAGGCTCTTCTGAGCCGAGTATACCGGCAGGTCTCGCTTGCATCAAGGAGGTTGTTGCTCAGTGGGCGGAACGAGAACCTTCCGAGAGAGACAACAGAGACGTGGCCAGCGTTCGAGTTGGAAATGAGGAAAGGCGACACTTCTCGCAAAGGACCTCGTTTTTCGCGCTGGGCATTCCGTGAGGCGCCATTCGGTCAACTCTCATTTTTTCTGCCTGCGTGGTCCGCGCGGCGGTCTCTATAGTCGTCTGTCGTGAACGTCGGCCGAGAGCAGTGAAGCAAATCAGTGTGCGAAGAGGGCTTAGCTCGTCAAGCCGAGGAACAGCCGGAGGAGTGCTCGCCGCCAGAGGCGTAGGCAGCTCAGCTAAGTTTGAAATTTCGTAACTCATTGCTTACGAAGAGAATTCAACTGTTGGAGCAAGACGGCACCCTCGTAAATCAAGCTGTCGGAGCAAATTAAATGGGAACGACTGTTTTTCACACGCCACGGTGCTCTAGCTATGGAACTCGACTGCTGATCCGAAGGTAGCGGGATCGAATACCGGCCTCGGTGGCCGCTCATCTTTCTTTCTTTCTTTCTTTCTTTCTTTCTTTCTTTCTTTCTTTCTTTCTTCTTTCTTTCTTTCTTTCTTTCTTTCTTTCTTTCTTTCTTTCTCCCGAGTTCTCTGGCTCGCCCACGCCTTGTCCAGCAAGAGCAATACTGTTCCGTATTGGGAAAGGTTTATTTGCTATTAGGAGATGAATCGCGCTTCTCTCTATTGTCTATACGAAGTGCGCGCTTCCGAGGCGAAGAGGTGACATTCCGTTCCTTTCTACGGCCTGCAAGGAAGCGGCCGGTGTAATGACCCCCCGTCCCCGCACGAGTCAGTGTGAGCTGCAGCACAAACTGGCGGCGAGGGGGTTCTCCCGACCGGGCGTCCCGTTCGCCGCTGACCCACATACCAGGCGGGACTGGCCAACGGTGCGACGAAGGCGAGACTCAATGGATGCGGACAGATGGCTCCATCTGGCGGTGCCGTGAATGTAGCAGATATATGCGACAGGGAGACGAAAATTCCATTAAGCAGTGCTCGGCTGCTTGGCGTATGCACATTCATTGTGCGTTGAGCTATACGTATATGGCGCGCACGCAGGCGGACACGTGCAAGTACAAATGAAACAAAAGAACAATTGTGATAGGGGAAATTCGTGGATTTTGTGTCGAACACATAACGCTGAGACAGAATGTAACGTGCATCGCGTGTATCCCCTCTAATGTATATAGTCAACACATGATTACTAGCACAACCGACAGGAACTCAAGATAAAATACGAGACACTGAACATTGGCATCCGTGTCCTGTGTTGGTTCCCTGTCTGTTACGCTAGTCATATCTTGTTACGCTCGTTACCATAACTATATCCCAGCTCTCTGCCTTTACCGCCTCCTTTTCATAGAATGCTGAACACTCTTTGACTTTCAACGACTGTGTCTATTGTGCGAACTTATAGACAAAAAAAAAAAAAAAGAAAAGGAAAGGAAGTCCGCGGATGGCCTTGTGTTTGCGTTTTCTAGTTTTTCCATCACTGACGACGGTGTGCACGAGTGCGGTAGGGCTGTTCTCGTTTTTATGTATACATCGTCAATAAGCGCTTTTTGTGTCGACTTTCATCCATGGCATCCTGCTTCTGAGCGTAGGTCAACTGCGTAGTCCGACGTCGCTCCCATGGTGAAGTCAACCTTCCTAAGGCGTTTTTGTCGGAGTTGCGCAATCAATTTTGGCTCTCGAATTCAAACTATGCTCTCCTTATCAAATTGCGCTACGGATGCATGAATAACGGACATATTTACGACCGCCATCTGACCGTCTCCAAGTGCACCTGCATTCCATGATCTCACTGTGTTCATACACCTCAATATTTCTTGAAGCTTGTCGTGCATTGACATTCTGCAAAGGTTCGTAGCACGAACTCCGCTAAACTCTATAAGGGCACAGATCAGCTATAGCAATTACCACAGACCACTTTTCCGTATATTTCAAATACTAACAGTCAGTGGTGGAAACAGCAAAATCAACCTCACTACAACCCCCCCCCCCCCCTTCCTCTCTCTCTCTTTGAGGAACACTTTAACTATGCTTATGAGGATGTGGTGGTGACGCTCAAAAATATCGCCGTTTAAAGCCTGAAAAATGTTTGGAACCATTTGCTGTATGCTAATGAGCCACAGCAGGTTATCCTCGGCGAATGACCAATATATAGCGAGAAAGAGAGAGAGGCAAGTCAGTACAACGCGTACCCACAGTTCAGAGACGAGTACAAACAAACCCGAAGTTAGCAATCGTTTTCTTTCCTTATTAAAGCTATATCTCATTCGGAACACTCAATACCTACAGCGTTTCTTGAAGGATTGTTAAATCGCCAACCTGAAGATTCGGCGCAGAACTGTACGGTTCCATGGTTCGTACCACAAGATACGAAGAGGACAAGAGGAATTTTACGACATATTAGGTCTTGCTCGCAGTTCCGTATATATACGAATTGACTGTTACAAAAATACGCGAGCTTAACGTGACGAGCAAGATACTACACTGCATTTAATGAGGTTTCATGTTGCATTGGATGAAAACGGATAGAAATGTGAACATCGAGTTTTGTCACTCTTAATGATGTCGACAAAACCTGCACGTTCGTCTTGTTGCTGCGTCATGTTAAGCGTCATTGACAAAGTCGAAGGGGAACACACAAGCACGTACACACACATAGCATGTTGTGTGCGTTTCTTTGCTGCTATTTCGTCCTATACCTCATGCGTTACGACGATGCCGTGACTGCATTCAATATGAAACCTCATGAAAGCTTCCCTTCACATACAGATTCTAACATGAGCATTTGTCCTGTGTAATTTTTTTTTTCATACGTTATTGTAACGTATGATAATGCGATAGCTGAAATGTGATAACATTTTAGCGCCAAGTGACAACGCCAGAATTGAGTCAAGACACATGAGCCACCCTACACTATTATCACGATTACGCGCCACGTGGCCTGTCATTGCAGTTTGCCGCAAAATACCTTGGTATCCCGACGTGGCGTCGCCTACTGTGTGTCCCATGAAATTAGACGCATTGCACCGTATACACGTAATTTCATTAAAGAGATGAATGCATCGCATTAAGCCAAATGTCACGCGCAACGGCGGTTATATCGCCAACGGGCAAAGTAACTGCGCATAAATGCAGAGCGGGTAGAGCACACGCGGGAAACAACCGCGACGTTAATCTCGCCACCTACCTCCACGTCCGCTAATGCTGGGCGCCGATAAAGTCTCGCGATAATAGCCGGCCTACTGAGCGCGAGCGTGAAAATGACAACCTCTTAGCCAGCATAGGGAGCTGCAGCATAGTACACCATATTGTACACAGCGCGCTCTCATAGTTCCCCAAAGGTCACGCACCGTTTCCTGCTCGAATAGCGATGATTGCAGAGGTGCTTTCGATAGACAGAAGCTGATGCAGCTTTCCGACGGGTGCCGTATATTAAGTACAGCCGCCGCGTGCCGCAACATAATGGCGAAAACAGAAACTACAGGCTGTTTCGGATACACATTAATCGACCATATACGGTCGGTGTTATTTGCACTTATCGGTTTAATCAGGTGTGCTCGAAGCGCTGGCAACCTTAGTCAGTGGCTTTAAATAGCTCGAAATCATTGGCATCCTCATCGATAGATTTTCGTGCAACCGAAATGTGACGTACGAACAGATTTAAATCTCCTTTCCCCACTGAAAACGTCGCGTTCCGTATTCCAATAATTCCCTATTTTCCATACAAATTCCATAAGTTCTCCATATAGAGTTCTCCATATAGGCGTTTATAGACTACGAGAAAGCATTTGACTGCATAGGAATACAAGCACTTCTAGAAGCTCTACGTCGACAAGGGGTACCTGACGTATACGTACAGACCATAAACAGCATATACACAGATTGCACAGCCACACTAATCCTACAAAGTGGAACCAACTAGCTCAGGATAGGGTGGATTAGAAATCGTTGTGAGAGTCCTTCGTCCTGCAGTGGACTTAAACTAGGATGATGATGATGATGATGATGATGATGATGATGATGATGATGTGTTCCATATACTTCCATTTGAGCGGAAACATGCGAAATTATTGGAACGGCCATATGGAACGTTTCAGTAGGGTTACCCAATAAAAGCCTTTGCTCGTCTACTTGCTTGTAATGATGTTTCGGCTACCAACCTTTCCCTTCCAAGGTCTGTATAGCTGAGCTACGCGTAACATATCATGGTCCACATCGGTTGGAAAATGAAGAATAGAACATCGTTGTTATCTGCTTGCTGAGGGTTTAGCTTTGGTTTGAAATGCCACGTGCATTCCACGGCAAAGCGAGGCCTGAATAATCATATGGGCGACCTCTGACGGGCGTCATGCGCTATATGTAAGGATGCGGTGGTAGCGTGCGAAAATTTTCGCATTGATTGCACTGGTCTTTAATACGTAAGCATGCACGATTAAATATACCTTCTGCTGACAGTTTATTCTTGTTTGTTTGTTTGTTTGTTTGTTTGTTTGTTTGTTTGTTTGTTTCGATAGCTTGCCCTTCTGGGAAAGCTTGTTGCTAGCAGTTCATATTGACATTATGGGCAGCGTGCACTACGCACAGCCAGTCAAAATACGATGTGGCAAATCGACCAGCGCACATTTCGAATGGCCAGCCCGAACTGCTACTGAACGTGCTGCACCCTCCATTTGGCGCTGTATTTAATTTTAGGTCCAGCACCGAGAAGCTATCGCGCCATGTGATTTCGATCGAGCGCCCGACGTTCTGCCCGCCCATCTCTCGATCAAGAGTGCCCTGGCGCAGCAATTGCCGGCGCGGCATCTACAGAGCTCGTACCGAACCAACACATATTGTACACCAACATTATGTTTTAGACGCCTGTAAGTTGCCCCTACTGCGAGTGCGCATACGATACATACTGGAATGGCTCTAAACAAACGTGCAGCGACAGGAGCTATAACTATACAGAGGCACGCTGTAACAGTCGGGGCAGATTTCGTGGAACGCGGTAAGAAATTCCGCCAGCACGTGGCTGGTGTATGTGACGACGGTACAGTGCTCAAATGGATTGAAGCGCGACTGGAAAACCTTGGGTATAACGACAGGTAGGTGCAGTGACACGAGACAACCATGCAACATACTGGCCGCCAAAGGCGATGTGCATTCCAATTTAAGTGTACGAGTCAATATTACGAGTGGTGTGTGAGACTAACTGAAGACAGTGGAAAGATAGGAAAGTGCGCTATACTCGACAATGAATTGACTTGTTTCATTCCGTGAGCACTGTACACGTGCACCAGAAAGGACATGTTCGCGCTCACTTATGCATGCATTCTTCGTCAGTATGAAAGACAACACTTCACCGGTGTTCGTCTATTTCGATAAATTATTTTGTCTGAATAATAATAATAATAATTAGTACAAAGTAGTAGTAGTAGTAGTAGTAGTAGTAGTAGTAGTATAGTATAACGCGTGCTATACAACAAACAACCTAAACTTGCCAACTATACGAATTGTGTGCACATAGTTTCATACAAGGCAGCCCCGAAACGGTGCTCTAGTGGCTATGGTACTCAGCTGCTGATCCGAAGGTCGCGGGGTCGAATCCAGCCCCATAAATCATAACTGAATCATACAAGGCATTTTTAATCAGAAGAAAAAAAAACGACACGCGCGAATGAAGCCTCCGGAAAAGACTGGTGAATATTGGCGCGAAAATCTTGTGCATGTCATGCGGAGGTTTCCTTGAAAGAGTTCGAAATGGCCCTGCCGGAAACCTATATGTAGCGTCGCTGCGGATGATACAAAACACGTCACTTCTCCTTACAAAAACGCGTATGCCAGGCTATCATGTGCGGCGCATATCTGCATATATACCCTGCTCGGGATATGTGGGCATACGTCACGGTGTGCGTGCTTTAACGTAAAACGGAAGCATGATGCTTCGGTAACCTATAACCTGATGCTATTGGTCTCGAGATCAAAATGTAGGTAGCAGCACTGTCACCGCGCGAGTGTGGATAGGCGTTCGCCGGCGGGCATTGAAATGTACACAGCGACGCTCTGTTGTGAGCGGTTTGAGGCGGTCGTTAGCTTACTAAAAGCATTAATTGCAGTCAAACGGTAAGACATGCGTCCGTTAATCCCATGTCTGGGCAGTAAGCGCGCAAAACGTTTTTATTGCACGTAATGGGAGCGTCACCATTAATAAAATGTTGGCACCGCTGTTACGCAACTGAAAGAGTTCAGTATTGTGTTCTCACTCATTTTTCAATATTGGCTAGAACAACAAGGGACTGTTACTGCGCATTGAGTTGAAGTAGCAGCTTGTGTACTCCGTTGTATCATTTACACGCGTACTTTCGTTTGCACATCATGTTGCACGAAACGCAAGGCAGTAAACTGGTTCAGTTAGTCAAGCTACGTGGCTGTATACACCGCTTGAGTACTATCACGATATTTGACACAGGCCTATACTTAGTAAACGTTTTAATAGTCAAACTCATCGCTTTATTCGCATCAGTACTTGCGTCACCGTGACGGGAAAGTGTTTGTTTTCTAGTGCAAATAAAAAAAGAAGTGTTCTTCAAGCGAAAAACGTCTGCTATTTGCCGTCATGCTCAAAATCACATATATAGCGAGGCGATATCGTTGCAGCACTGCATTTACACGTTGATGTTTCCCCGCTTAACTTATTCAGAGGGACGCTAAGTGCACTTTGCCGTGAACTTGAAATGGACACCCAAACTGAAATAACTGTGCTAAACCGGATGTGCGACGATGGCATAGCACGCTCACTACACAGGGGCTCAATGATTTTCAGAAAGAGCAAGGACTGCAGCGCAAAGCCAAATAATACAATAAATAAGACTTTTATGCTTGTATAAGAATACATGAAAACATTCAACACTGCACCGGCCCAGGGAACAAACATGTCGGAGGATATGTGTGTCGTACGCGCGCATGTAAAAGCGCAGTGGCTAGCGGAGGACGCGAAGAGCCATCCACACTTGGGAGCTTCGTCCACTCGCCAGCGCGGACTCTGGTCGAGCTTGAGGCCAATAGTTTAACATATAACCCAACGCTTTATTAGATTTTCACTAAGTGCCGATTTGAGTTGTGTAAAGTGGAGCGATTGTTCGGTCCCACATTTAGTAAATGTCCTCTCAGTAAACATCATAATGTTTCTTTCATATGCGGCATCTTTTCTTTTTTTCTTTTTGCCTTGCATTTCAACCTGTATGTTTCCCTGAGATCTGTGCTTCAAAGTTGGAACCCGATCTGCGTTATGTCGTGTTTGCTAACTGCCTCCCCCACCCCCCCCACCCCCCTTTCTCCTTCATGCAGTATACCCCGAGAGGGGTCTTTCAGGGCATCATAAAGATGATGACGATGATCTGGATGAATAGCCAACATATTGTCAAATATCAATTGAAGAAGGGTGACGTGTCATATAGGACTAAATATAATAAATGTGCGATGCGTCTGTATCTCAGTAAAGTAGTCATTGTAGTTGTCAGTGCTTACGTACTGTTTCAACGCTCTCCGAATGGCTCTTTGATTTGACCTTCAGCTACTTGATTGACTTGTCCAAGAGTATATTGGCGAATATTGGAAGTAGCTTAGCCAAATACTTCAATGGCTTCGCGGCGACCGCGCCTGCCCCCTATAAGAGATCGAGTAACGAAGGTGCCATTCGCTTATCTCTTACATGCGCTGAAGGTATACACCTCGCAGCTCCCGTCCGCGCCCTCGCTACAACAGTGAAACGGAGACAGTATAAGTATCTGCTGTCTGTATCATAATAACCTTATACCGTTCTCCATAGCGGAGTAACGGCTGGCGGCAAAGCGTGCGCACGCCTGTTCTGATTTCCCTCCGTATCACGGTTGATCAGAAAGAGGCAGAAACTACACTTTGTGGTTCTCTCAAGCAGCAGTAAAGGTCTGGTAACTGGCGGAACACGGTGCTGTTCTTGAAGGTATTGTACTGGTGCAATTGGTAACCAGGTAGCCGCATCACACTTGTCTCGTGCCATGGCGTACGAGTTTATACTGCTGTAAAGAGCTAACGTAGACACACGGTGCTCTTATCGCAAGATAGAGAGAGACAAATTTATTACAGTAAACAGCGGTTGGTTACTGGGGAGCGTAATACAGGTGGTCCGGCGCTGTCGACAGCTGAACTTGATCGCAATCTCTACGAGGTCCGCTCCTCCTGCGCTGCGTGCTCCCCGCAATGGGCGGCCACGGATTTGGTCCGTGCGGTATACATGGAACTCGAGTACTTCACGCGTGCTTTAACGCGAGTCCTTGTCGCAGAACATCTGTTGTCGAAGATGTTGGCCATGACTGAGTGAGTGAAACAGAAAGCTTTATTGGGTCCACAGTATCGACGCCAGCGTCACCCGGTTAGGTGATGCACGCAGCGTCGAGGAAGCCAGCATGTAGAACAGCATGCCTTTATTGCATACTAACGTAACCGGACAGCAACCTGACGGCCCGTGAACAACTAAACGTCACTCTAAGGAGTCGGTCAAGTAAGGCAGCCGCAGAAGCTTGTGAACGCTTCTGTGAGCAATGGAGGATGCGGTTGATAAGCACGGCGCAGGAGACAGTACGGCACGTTATCACAGTTCGTCACTGATATGCCGCAAGGCACATCAGGTCAAGCCTGACGACCCTCTCGCTGGCCCTCTGGACAGCCAGGATTTGAGAGGTCAGGTCCCGCGCCTTAATTAATAAGATTCATCATTTCTTCTTGGGTCAAAGTCCGCATAACCACCACGCAGGGGCAGTCCGAGCTTGGGAACCGTTCGGTGTACATTGTGTGCAGTTCCGCGCAGTGGGTAAGTGCGTGTTTCTAGAAGTCTGAGAGTGACAGTCCGGGCCCTGCACAGCGACCAGTGCGGCAGAAGCAGGAGTCTTCTTGAGGCCGCGGGCGAAAAATCTTCGTGGATGCAAATAGAGAAAAAATATTCAAACCCATTTGCCACCGTGAAAACCGTGGGAACAACTGTTCATTTATCGTTAAGACGTGAATGGCAAGGATGTCAAGCGGTGACGCTACGCGTGCGGGGATCGAGTTCGCCACTTGAAACTAAACCTTTTCCGCACTTTATCGCGCGTTGGCCTAAACTCGCATAAACATTATCAGGAGGCAGTGCATGCTGAGGACAAGAGTGGGTCGAGAGCGGCAGTATAAGCAGGTCGAGGGCGGCGGGTCTGCCCCCCCCCCCCCCCCCCACGTGACAGACACTATACGAGAACCGACGCGCGACACAGGCTCGACGTTCAACGACTCCATTATTAAAACGGTTCGACTGCTTTATTGGAGCCAAGTTTCTCAGACCAGCTGCTGCAAACGAAGCAAAATAATTGAGCCAAACATAAAGTTGGTACATTTGGATTTTGACGGAAACCGAACGAACGGTACAGTACAAACTGAAGCGACGCGGACTAGCACACTTCCCTGACGCCACTGCAACTCGCTTGTTCAAGCTGAACAAAGGGGGACCTAATGAGTGAGCAAGCATCCCTGCAACTCTTTCTGCCCTGTAGCGCTACCGTAGTCGCAGCTCCTATGGAGACTTTGCATTTGAGACGAGTACATAGCCCAAGCATACACTGCGAAGGCATATACTTGGGATATGTGGCCACTCTGCCTTCTTATCTGTCGTGTCTGGCGTAGCCTCACACACAAGGAAAGCACACCGAAAGGCGGCTCGAAGAAATGCACGCGGAGCGCGTCGCAGAGCAAATGTCAGAGAGGGCGCTCCCTCTTTCTTGCTCTCGTTTAAATAGGCAGTCAGGGAGAGTGTAGTGCCTCCTAACGGCGGGTCTACAGGCACAGCGTAGCGCCCCCTAAAGGAGGGTCTACAACGGTTCAAAACGAAACCGAACCCATTACACAACATTACCCTCACCTCGTCAATTCACTAAGCTTACGCAAATCCAGCAGATGCTGTCTTTAGCTCACGCACGTACTTGAAAGAACGAACCATTTTACTTGCAGTGCTTCTCTCGCGCAAAAGCACTCTGCGACCCTAACATGTGAAGCATCGCTCACACGATAAGAGGGGCTATGGAACATTGGAGACTGGAACGAGAAAGCATCAGAGAAACAGCACTGCTGCGCTTATACCACGAGATCGACGTAAATTGAGAATCTTGGGTCTGGAGTAGCAAGCCAGGCCATTAACCAGGCTAACATCTCCGGATTCATCGATAAAATGTTCTCTCTCTCTCTCTTGGGTCATTGTCAGTTCAAACGCGTTTTAATAGGATATAACTGTAAAGCAGAAGGAACCATACATTCAGCACAGCGTTGTTATGACCACTCATAATTTTTAAAAAATCTACTCATGTGACCTGATATGTCATGCGGGTGATATATTTATAGGCCTTCTTCTTTCTTTCTTTCTTTCCTTTTTAAATTTTTTGAGACAGTTGTGACAACTACAGCATTTTCGTATAACGTGCATGCCAACCGCAAGCATCGAACACACAGAAGCGCAGCCGTGATGACGAGCTGCAATCATTTCTGCGTAATATACGCATTGTGTAGTCAAAGCGCGGATCCAGAGGGCCAATGTTATAGATTGTATTTGTCACTGCTCTTTTCCACACAAGCGCTTCTCCTATACACATCCGCCGACTCCGTGATTCGAACTGGAAAGCGACACAGCGACGTTGCAAAGGCGCAATCTCCTCCTCCACCGAATGCTTGTAATCAACTCTTCTATAGCGCAGCCGAGCCTTAACGTCGTTTCCTTCTGCTCCCGTGCTGGCGTGCCACAGTAATCGGCCGACACGCCCGAGGCGGCCCCCTTCAATTTTAAGTGCGCGCTGCGCAATCATTCATTTCGCAAACATTTACAGATACAACGCGCAAGCGCGCTTTTGCCGCGCCTCCGAGTCGCAGCAGCGCTCTGGCGGCAAATGACGGGGCGCACGGACAACGCGTTCTTTCAGATGCATGACATCGCGCGGTGGACAAGGCGGCGGCGCCGCGCCTTCACACACACACATAATACGCACGCACGAGGATTGCATGGCAGTAGAATTGCACTTTTGTGTATTCCAAACACACGCGCGCGTGTGCGCTCAAACTCGGAGAAGCGAATGTCGAAACGGGTATAATGTAAAAAAGAACCGCACCTCAAAGCGGCCACGAGGTTCGCTCCTTAATGAGACCGATTCGTATCGCGCGCCCCGTCTGCAAAGGCGCCCGCTGTTTGCAAAAGCGAGGCCAGCGCGCGCTGCTATATCGACTCTTCCATAGCGTGCTCCGTTTCTTAGTCTACTGTACCGCAGTTATCCCGCTACGCGCGCGCAGTCTCAGATCGCATCACACTTGCGAGTGAAGCGGTGAAGTTACGTTTTGTTTACGTATCTAGACTTGTTTTGCATTTGTACCGCGCGGTGTTGTGAAAGTGGGGTTATTGCACCCACAAAGCCACGTGCACGTGAGACATATATGCTACGCAATATACCTCTGAACACTGGCCGCGAAATTAAACAACGAGACGTATAACAAGCTCAAGCGTTCTTCGATGTATGTGGGGTATGATTTCACCCAGGTTCAGTTCAAGCCGCATCTGGGTGAGAGGGCCCCAGCTTCGCCAGGATCGATTGTCAACATGAAATGCGAGGCCATCCGAGAGTTCGGTGTTGAATTCGCGTCGTATTGTGGTTTCTTGTATTTTTTGCGCAACCTCAAAGCAACAGCGTGCGTTGTTCACAAACACTAATTTTCTGTGGAATACTTACGTTATGCGCTTTATTTAAACCATACTTCTCACGTTAGGTCTTCAAACATTCAGCATATCGGGTAGGTTGCTAAGCCAACGCGCGAGTAGTATTACGTATACGAACGTCAAGACTTCGATGCAATATATTTGCTTGACCTGCCATATCCACAATAGAAATTGTTTCAAAGAATGGCAAGGAAATCAATAAACCGGAAAGCAATCGATCTCTCCCTCCGTCTCTTCTCTAATCTTGTTTTGTTCGCATTTTTTTTCCCAGGCCGTTTCGAGTGTAAAGATCGACGCAGCGGAAGTTGTGCGGTGGGAACACTCAGTCATAAGCTTTGCTAATCTCACTTCGGCGGCCTTCGTCATCTTTGCTCTGTCGTGTTTTATGTGCGTGGCACACTACAGCACCGGCCTTCGTACGTGCTTTTTCTTTCCCCTTCCCCCTTGTTCCACGCACAAAACCAAGACGCTTTGCACAACCATGCAAGGAATCGCTTGAAACGGAAACACGCAGAAGCAGCACTTCTTTTTGCTTCGTGCAGGCTGACCCGCATACAGAGCGGAAAAGAGGGGTTCGAGTTCCGGGTGCCTGAACCAAGACGGCCGACATCTGCCGCGGACGGCCCGCCTAAAGACGCTGCACGCTCCCCTTCGAGCCAGCCCCGCTTTCCACCTTCTCGCGCATATTCCTCTGGCGTTCCCTTCTTTCTCGCTTTATTGCGGTTTGTTTCCATTTCTCTTCGATGCCAGCCTCTTTGTACACAGCCCATCCTGTTCCCACGCGCACAAGGCCGTGCAGCGCGTAAGGGCAGTACGGGCTGAAACGTGGCTCTATCTATAGTGGCTCGCATCTATACTGAGCTTGTCTATGGGCCGTGGTTAATACCCCAGCCTCCGAAGAACGAAACTTAAACGTCATCAAATGCGAACTTCATAACGAAAGCAGGGGATTCAAGGCCAGGATCGCATTGTTGCGTTGATTGAGTCACTTCACTGCAGTTAATGACAAAATAAAGACAAAATGTCATTACTTGTTTGAATATATTTTTTAAATGTCCACTTACTTCGAAAAACGAGCAGGACATACATATACGGAGAACTTGTTTCCCAGGGAACGTCTCAAAAGTTTGTCTTTTGAAATGTGTGCGGGTATCCAGGTTAATGAAGGAATTTGCGCGTTTCTTGTTTTCTTGTACGCCTCCTGCTTCGGATTTCGACTAGAAACTCGTCACGGATTCTTACAGATGAAGAAAACAAAGTAAAAAAAAAATACTCGCGAATAATGTCGCGCACACTACAAAATTAAGCTTCCACGCACTATTCGCGTGGGCCGGCATTCGATATTCATTTAACGTCAGTATCGAAGAATGACGGCTAGACATGACAGGCGGACGGCAAAGGCCCTTGAGTGAGCGCCGCGCTCCGAGGCACAAAAAGAAACCGCAAAATAAAGTTACACGAGCGGGAATGCTGTATGATCAATGACACGGCATGCGCACTAATGAAAACCGGACAAAAATAGGTAGATAAAGAGAAGCACGGCAAAGGAGCGGGCTCATCCTTCAAGGACGTGTAGGGGCGCACCGCCTGATCACAGAAAATGAAATGGAAAAAAAAAGGGGGGCAAAGTGAGGTTGTTTAGCGCTCTAAGATGACAGCCGAGGAAGAGAACACGCTCGCGAGAAAAAAATAACGCACATACGCACGCAGAGGTTGCGTGACTTGGCCAGAGCTAAGTGCAGCAGCAGCCAGGCCACCTCGGAGAAGAGCGATTATTGCGGAGGAGGAACCGTCGATGTACGCGCTGACCGAGACCGAATAAATCATGCATGCGTCATTACAGATTCTGTGATGAGAATAGAGAGTATAATCTTAGATGCTTTCTGGAAATTTCGATTTCCTTCAGTGAGAGGAGCATATGACGCCGCCGTATAGCGTGCATTGCCTCTTTAAAACTGCCACCCCTCCCCTCCCCCCCCCCCCAAAAAAAAAAAAAAAAAAGAAACGCGTGTTCAACCCTGGCCGCGGCTGTCGCATTTTCGATGAAGGCAAAAATGCCAGAGACCCGTGTGCAGCGCGTTGTCAGTGCACGTTAAAGAACCCCAGGGGTCAGGCACGTAGCCAGGATTTTTTTTCGGAGGGGGCCCAAGGCCTAATTCTTCGCAAAAAGCATCATCATCATTTAGTGACCCTTAATGGCTCTTTTCACGGTATTACATAAGGGGGAGGGGGGTCAAAAGCATCAATCACATCAGGGTGACTATTATACAGTTCTAAAAAAGAGTTGCCGGTGAATATAGAAGGCGCTTAATTATTCGACGAGAATGAGAACAGACTGGAATGCAGCACCAAAAGAGGCTAGTTAATTCGAGATGGAAAGCACGTTCTTGACACTGCTGTAAAGCTAGTGCGTGTGCACCAGAAAGAATACATTCCAACCAAGTGATCTCGACAAAGAAGGGCCGTACAGAGTCAGTGACGGAAAGAGGATGTGACAAAAAGAAAAAGAAAAGGAATGCAAAGGAATTAGGCGCCCACTTACGGACGTGCGGCCAATAAAAAAATTATTGTCGGACGCTTTCCTTACCCAACTTCTCACACTCTGTCTCAACAGCAGGCGTGCAGGAAGAATGTGAGCCACTTTATGACACTAGTTTATAAGCGAAAAACAGACATATTCGGGAAAACAATGTTATTGAACCACAAAGAATTAAAACACGGATGCTTTCATGACACAAAAGAAGCACAACGCCAACATTCGTTTTAGGAAGCAATATTAAAGAATGGCAGTGCGAGTGGTTTTAAAATTAGTAAAAGTCAATGCAAATGGAGAAAGAACACTAGCAAGCAGCTTGGCCGAAAAGAGTGGTTCATGCTGCAATTTTCATGCGTCGCGGTTTCTCCATAAACACAGTGAAAACTTCGTCGACACTGACTTGCATCCGGTGAATTAATGGACTTAAGAACCAGGCCATTAAGCCTCTCTTCAGCTCTTCGGTTCTTTAAATATGTTCTTACTCTTTTCAGTGTCGAGAAGCTGCGTTCTGCAGCAACTGTACTCACTGGGAGAGTTGCTAATATCTTGAGGAGTGTGTGAAAGTTCGCGAAGAGGGATTTGTCGCATTCAGGTAAAGCGTCCGTCGGAAAGCGGGGAAGTTCCTCCTCTTGCATGGCTTGCCATTTATAGTGAATTACACTGGCGGATCCCGAGCAAGTTCGCATGTTCCACTGGGCGATTTGGGGCAACTTGCTCAGCGACGGAGCGCTCCTCGTTGATCCGTCTCGTAGAGCCGGATTCTGCCGGAACTCCAGCTATACGGTGTCGTCATTTCCGGATAAGCCGAGCACGGCATTTTTTTTTCAGCGTTTTTTTTTTCTTTTTTTAGGCGCTGTCTGATAACCATGGGCGTTTGTTTACATATTTTGAAATTGCGTCGTTCGACCCTACAGGGGACTGCTCCTCGCTCTGAGAAACAGCAAGAGGTCTACGTTGGAAAGCAGCAACAGCAGCAGAAGCGAAAAGAGTCATACGTGCTGTACGAAACGTTATTTAAGGAGCTGTTTCAAGAGTCCCCGTGCAAACGCCCCAAAATGCTCGGCTACGTCGAAGAACTAGTACATGCGTACTCGGAGCAAGAGGTATGCATACTTTTGTGCGAGGTGTAACGTAGTCGAACGCAAGGCTGGCAACAAGGGCAACCGGATGCATGCGACAACTTCCGCTGTAATCCCTGCCGGAGCGAGTTTATTTTTCGCTGGCCGATGGGGATCGGATCGCTCCGCGACGGATTTTGTTGCTGCGTCGTGGATTCGGCACACCACCCCAGATCCGCCAGTGGAATTCACTGTTAGTTTTCCAGATTTCCCATCCACCTTTCAGCGTAAGGATATGCGCTGTGTCATACCTCTGAAGTAAAAATCGAAGGCCGGCTGCACAAATTCAAATTTGGGCATGCAGGCGTGCTTCGGCAACACAAATAGCAAACTTCGCAGTGTGTTCCAATGGTTTGCAAAGCGCCGTTTGAGGGAAGTTTTCAAATCATCTATATATGGAATGAACGTGGCTCGCCTGTAGTCTCCTTGCGCAGAACTACAAGCGCCCTGTTTACCTTGTTTCTTTACCCTGTTTACTCCTTTCGACACGCGGGCGCCTGCCCCACGACACAGGCAGCGGAAAAAGGGTGGTGGGGTTCGCAGAGGTGCCAGGAAGGTTGAACGGGTCAATGGGTCGTCAAAGCCGTCAATTTTTATAGAAAAGTCGTCTTTATCAAGCTTTCGGTTAGCTTGCGCCGTCCGGTCGAGGAAAAACTCTGCGTCGGCGGCAAAGCAAAACGCGTGCGTGTTCCCACGCCGCGCAGCTATCAGACAAACAAAGCACCTGAATGCTCCCTAAGGTGCCGCCACTACTCGACTGTACAAATGACGCCCGCAATATGCCACCTGCTAGCTATGCAGCAATAAAGACACTGCTCCTCTTGTTAAGAAAGACATTTCCTCAGGGAATCCACCAGTGGAGTCAACGCTACCTCTTTCTGTATGTCCTATCATTCTTTGCACTGTTCCTTGAAGAAATCCAACTACCGAGCGCCCATGAGAACCCTAGTTTGGCGCAATATAGCTGTTGCGTACTTTTCTTCTTCTTCTGGCACAACACTTAGGACATGAACTAGTAGTGAGCTTCGGCTAAGAAAAGAAGAAGAGGAAGTTGGAACGATGGCGCAGATGCATTAATAAACTGCGCTGTGTTTTCGGAATCGCGTTCTCAGAGTGCTACATTTACTGGTGACCCGGACGTGATCCGAACGCGATTCCGAAAACACAGCGCAGTTTATTAATGCATCTGGGCCATCGTTCCTACTCCCTCGTCTTCTTTTCTTAGCCGAAGCTCCACTACTAGTTCATGTCCTAAGTGTTGTGCCAGAAGAAGAAGAAAAGTACGCCACATAGCCATGGTCGCCTTTTGCTCCAGAAAACCCGACACAGCCAACCAACCACCTTTCTAAACATAACTGATGCGACGAAGAAAAATCGCACGAAGTACGGACAGATAACATCGCTCTTTTTTTTTTCTGGTTTCGAAGCTGTATGGTAACATTTTGTTCTCTCTGGTAATTTCTTTTCCAACAAGCTTGTCTTACTATATGAAAATGTCCTGCGTTGCACAGTTTTCTGTCTTTTTACGCAACCACAAAGCAGTAACTGTTTCCGACAATTGGTTTCAGTTGGTATGACCGTTGTGTCAGGAAGATTCATACGGTGGTTGCTATCTTAGGAATGTTCGGCTATCGGGTTGCGATCTCTTGCAAACTTGCAGGGGTAATTCCTGTGCTGTCGAAATGTTTCTTTCAGATCTTTCGTTTCTCCGATATAGCTCGCATCGCATATTTGTATACAGTGCATTTCGCCCTCTGCCTCCAGACGGTCTTTGCCAATACGTACAGAATATGTGTTCGTAGACTTTTGAGTCACTCAGATGCCTTCTTTTCTGAGAATACCGGTGATGGTTTCGCTAACGCCTCGGACATATGGGAGAGTGTGGTGCTTCTGTTGTGGTGTTGATTCAGGAGCCGGACACTGAATCTCTCAGCAAGCGTTGCCGTGTTCTTGGAATTGAAGCCTTTCGGAATAAAGGTTTTTGGTAGCTGTTCTTGGCGAGTTCCCTGATTAACTACAACCTGCAGTCCCGTGTGGTTCTTGTCGTCGTCCTCGTCCTTTTTTGCGCTGCAGGTTGTAGTTAATGATGTACCAACACGCCCAATTAGCCACATTAGTCGAGTTCCCTGACTATCGTTTGTTTTTCATTTGCTTAGATGCGCACGGCGCTACTTTAACTGCCTCTATACCCCTGCGCTATGGCTGACTGGACGAATTTCGGGGGGGGCCCGGGCCCCCCTGGGCCCCCCCTTGCCTACGTGCCTGCCAGGGGTTCAAAATTTCTGGAGCCCTCCACTACGGTTTTTCTCTCCTTTGTATCTCTCATTCCCTTTCCCCTACCACAACGGACGCTTAGCCGTGCTCCCGATATGGGCAGCAAAAATTAGCGTCCTTTCCTTAACCGAACAATCATCATCCTTTGGTTAACCGAACAATCCTTTGGTTAACCGAACCGATGATGAAGATAATTATCTTCATCATAATCACCGCCACCACCAACCCCCTTAAAGCTTCGTTTTACGTCGATGGAAAAGAAGGGGATCAGATCAGCAAGCGTCCCGCAGCGCGGCTGGGAATATATATTTGTGTACAGATTTCGCACGTGTAAAGCATTCTGTAAGCTTAGATTAAGGTTCGGCAAGGAGACACCATGTGCCTTGCCGTTTGTGTTGTGTTTTGCATTCTGTAAGCGTTTTGTGCCGTTTATGGTCAGCACAAATATTCCCAGCCTGTGCTTATAACACGCCTTGAGTTTGGCACACCAGTACACCCTCGGAGCAAAAATGGTTTGCCTGTCTGCCTGATGATGGCACCGAGATCGGCATTTGGGCCCAGTGAAACTTGGCGGAATGTTGGACCAATGTTCACGACAGTGTTGGGCTGCGATTTCGCCAATGTATATGTCATGATATTGCCATCATCGGGCTACTGTACACGTGACAGCATTGGGCTGACATTTTGCGAATGTAGTTGCTAAGGCGTTTCCAACAGTACGCCAATGCATGGTAATACTACTGTCAGTAGCGATTCCATCTAAAGCGTTAATGCTGGCTATACCTTATCCGTGCACATTATGGTGGTATAGTGGATATAGTGCTTGACTGCTGACCAAGACATCGGTTACACCCAGTCCGCATCTGGGGCAGAATTAGAGGATGATGATTGTGGTTCGGTTAGGAAAGGACGCTAATTTCTGCAGCCCATGTAGGGAGCACGGCTAAGCGTCCGTAGGGGAGGGGGAAAGGGAGTGAAAGAGATAGAGAAGAGAAAGGCCGTAGTGGAGGGCTCCGGAAATTTAGACCACCTGGGGTTCTTTAACGTGCACTGACAACGCACAGTACACGGGCCTCTGGCATTTTCGCCTCCATCGAAAATGCGACCGCGTATCACGCTTTATTTGTGCCCGTCGAATAGTCCCAGGTGGTCGTAATTTCCCCAGCCCACTACTATAGCACACCTCGTGGTTTTGGCAAGTAAAACCCCGTCAATTATTATTATTCAAACTGCATTAAAGGCCTCGCCGGGCCAGAAAGCCGTACGAGCCCTGCGCTGTACATGCGAAGGCGACAATTCCGATTAGACAGGTGTTGCTTCTCTCCATGCTTGCCACCATTGCTCGCTCACCACCAGTTGAAACTTCATTAATCCTGCACCCTTTGGGCTGGCCTTGCCGGCAGGTGATGACTGGGATGAAAATTGTGTGCCTGCTCTAGAAGCGGGTGAAGGAGTAAAATAACCTGGGCTGGTATTCACAGAAGTGCGTTATGCTAAACATATGCGTCCTCTCATGGTCCAAGATATGCTCAAACGCATAGTGTATAGTAGAGCAGAGAGGTGGGACGGCGTCGAGCCAAGACCACGCGGCATGCGTCTACCACCGTCCGTGGTTCGACGCGAACGCCTTTACAGGGATCTCGCTGGGAAACATTGAAAAGCGTTCGCTAGGCCTCGCAGTGCATTGCGAGGAGTTTCCCGAAGCCTCGGACCACGACGAAATGCGGGTGTGCCGGAGACTAACCCTGACCAGTCAAGTGCCCATCAGCTTCGCTAGCCTTGCGCCACTAGTGCAAGTTTCACATGGTTGTCATGTGCCGTCCTGGAGTTGCACATCAAGCTGCCGTAATCGAGACGCGTGCTCTCGTGCATGGCGCGAAGCTACATGCACAAATGCGTATATAGCTTTGCGAGACGCTGTGCACCGGAAAAATCGACGCACATTGTCTTCCTTTACAGCGAAAGCTGTATGTGGCTAGGAGAAACGAAAAACCGCTCGGCATCTGTGTCACGAGCGGTCTCCATTGGCCGTGCTATCAGTTACGTCGTTCTGAGCGTCGCACCCAAGCTCGCGCGCCATTGGCTGGGCCGTGAGTGACGCTGTCCACCCCGTCGCAGCCGTGGCGCCGAGCACGCGCGCATCAGTTTCGACTGAGAGCTTCCACGTGGGTAGAGTGTACTAGAAAGGTTGAGTGCCGCGAACTCCCACTGGCGCCCATGCTTTCAAGCGACGCTCCAAACACGGAAAATTTATGTGGGGGCGCTGCGGTCGAGGTGGTTTGGCATGGTGGTTTGGGGCGCACCGAGTCGTGCGCTGTCAAAAGTGGTAACGACTGCCTGGAACGCCTCGCCGCTTGTTGGTTTTGGCTTCTTTTTGATGCTCACTGTGCCCTGTCCACGACCTCCCCTGGCCCTCTCAGTATAATATGCCGAAGTACCGCCATCGGCACTGCTATGCACCAGGCTGTCGCACCGGCTATTCAGGTGTTAAATTTAAGCGAAAACTGTCTCTCTTCAGCGTCCCGAAGGACAAGCACTCAATGCTTTACCTTTCGAAGGAGGATATAAACGTTGACTGTTTCGTAAGGAAATGTGTTAGTATATTTAATAAATTATGGCGTGTCTGCGACTGGGCGTTTTAAGATTGCACGCACACATTATATGAGGCACCAGATTGCAATTTCAGTGGGTTGAAGCAGAAATGATTAGGCAAGTGATTAGTGGCGCAAAAGGAAATGCAGTCGTCTTGTAAATTTCAGTGCATTCATTTACATTGGAGGCTGAGTGAATTGAGCGCACGCTGTTCTAGCGCTGCCGAGCGAAAAAAAAAAAAAGAAAAAGCCTGTTCTTGTTGAAGTTTATGCCATCTGCAAAGTCAAAATATACTTGTACTCTAAGACGACGACGCTGTCGATCCAAGCTTGTGCAGGTGGCATTCAGGCAGAACCAAATGGAACATCCTATTTAGCTTGCACCCTACAGTGCCGTAGCAGACGCTTCAACCAAACAGCTCTCGCAAAAACAATTAGGTCTATCCGGGCACTCACAGCTTATATTGCTGTGCGCGGGCACTTTACGTGTGCTAAAGCATGACGGCTTTATCTACGTTGCCACTGAACAGCACCAGTCGCTGCAGAAAAGCAGCTTACGAACGCGGCCGGCACGGCTAGCCGCAGCGTGCCTTGGTCCACCAAACCACCTCGCTCACAGCGCCCCCCTCTATGCTGTCCGTGCGCCGCGCCTCAGACGCTGAGCGGTGGCCGCGCCACTCAACCTTTCTAGTACACTCTAACGTGGGTAAGCCACGGATTCTACGGACTCCCGAACAGCGGACAACTTTTAGAGCGCCGACAGTGGAAACGTGAGAGAGCTTGCATTCGCTGGGCCGATGCTGCAGTCCGGGCACAAGAATAATGCCGGAGGCCCGTGTACTGTGCGTTGTCAGTGCACGTTAAAGAACCCCAGGTGGTCAAAATTTCCGGAGCCATCCACTACGGCCTTTCTCTCCTCTCTATCTCTCTCACTCCCTTTCCCCCCACCCCCACGGATGCTTAGCAGTGCTCCCTAGATGGGCTGCAGAAGTTAGCGTCCTTTCCTAACCGAACTACAATCATCATCATCATCATCACAAGAACAGGCCCGCGAGGCCGACTGCCGGCAGCAACTGCGTACCGACGATCCGGCAGACTTCCAAGCCGCGCTAAATCGCGAACGGGAATGCAAAAGCCAGCGGCGGGCGGATCGTGCAAACCACGCCGCCGAGTTAGCTCGCGATGTCAAACGCTTGCAACAACGGCGCGCCGAAGAAGCGGCGTTGCGGGCAGAACAGCGTCGACGTGATGATTTCGGGAGCGCGTTCGCCGGGACGAACGCCCGCTTTCGGCGAGAGTTTCTCCAGCGGCACATTGGCTTCGGGGCCGCACATTTCAGCTTCGCTGGTTAACCATTTGTACGGAGTGCTTGGGCGGCGATTTTTTTTCTTCTGCTCGAGCACGTGCCTTCACCCGCCGCAATTCTGGCAGTGTAGTAGTGGGCTGTGGTCATGTGCGCAAGAGAGAAGCGCGCGTGCCAACGCCGCACGTTGGTCATTGCACAAAAAAAAGTGCACGCGCACTCTTGGGGACCTGAACTAATGATGGTGATAGTTTTGTCATACACATATTATGAAAGCTTGAAATGCTTCGCATTTAAAATTTGGCAGTGGACAAGACAAGGGACAAGGACTAACGTTATGCATTACATGACAACCGGCCACTCGATGTTGAACGAACCTTCATCTCGCTGTTCTTAACAATGCTGTTCTTATCGCAAAAAAATAAAAATAAAATAGTAATAATAATGATAACGTGACGGTCATATTGTACACGTGTATAATATCTGGCTTACATCGCTTAGCTGGGGCACTTAATTATAAACAAAAAGAACATTCTTTGCTTTCGTAACATATCATTGAGCGCCAAGCGCAACGCGGTTTTGTCCCTGGGCAGCGCTCGGGCTTCAGAAGAATACAACTTCGCTCATATCTGCACACCAAGATAAGGAATAAGCCAGGATAATGAAGCGCACACGCAGGATCAGCGACTGTAGGTAGCATTCCACGAGCAAGTGTAGTGTGCAGGAAGCGAGCTCCTCGCGTACAACGCCGCTAAAGGAATTCCTTCTCGCGTCCTCCGCATCCTCGATAAGGATCGAAGAGAAGCGTGTATCGCGCGTCTAAAACACAGGGCGGCAGGCGAGACCCCTTGTGAACAGAACTTTCTGAGCGCGCCGTGAACGCAGCGATTCTTGGCAGCGGTTCGAGAACCGGTGAGAGAAAGTGATGTTTATCCCAACGCCGTGAGCGAAGGGGGTCTTCCCGTAAGACGACCTCGCATTCCACGTTTGTCAAGGGTGGCTCGCGTAGCCCCGCCATTGCCACAAATGTGTACGCGCGCCTTGTTAGACGCATTGCCAGGAGACCCTGCCGTGAAGTTATCCGAGAGAAAATCAGCGCGTGATGAAGCCCTCGGAAATGCGGTCCACTCGATGAACGATGGGCACTAAGTGGCTGCCGAGGTGAGTTTCGCTGCGGCTATATGCTATAAGGGTACACGGTGTCATCCTGGCTGTAGGAGTGGCTCTTCCAGTCATCTTTCGTTGACAATTTATTTGAGGAATTCATCTCGCTTCGACTTTTGGAACAAATAGAAATATGCCGTCTAGGTACCATGCAAGAAATTTGTAGTGGCTGAGTAGCGGCAACAAAAATACGATTAAAACCTGTATAATTTCCTTTTACCGCCGCTGCCAACCGATGCAACCGCCGCCGGCGCAGTTTTCAGTCGTCGTGCAGCCGTCAGCCAGCCAATGGCCAGCGCACTCGATAGTGCGCGTTGTATTCGCTTCGAATATTCATGTTAAATCAAGTGCTCATAAATGTGAGGGAATAAATGAAAACGTATGTATCCATACATCTTTGTTTAAGCATTGAAGTGAATAAATGATAGAAAAAAATGTCCGAACTTGTTTACATTGGGGTGCAGTAGCTTACGAAAGCGTAACTGATAGACGGCTGAGTGCTCACATGTAAACGTGAAGGAGTGAAGAGAGATGAATAAAAAAAAATCACACGCGGGAGATGCAACGTAGTAGTTATCAAATTGTTTCGGAAAGTAGCTGCGAAGCTTTTAATTGCTCTCGTGCCCTAAACTGGAGCCATAAATGCTACAAATCACCGAGTAGGCATTAAAAGGTGACCTGTATGGATTGCCATGATATTCTGTCAAAATCGCCACTGCATTTTTATAATTTTTTTTTTCTGTCTGGGAAACGCAATGTGACATGGAAGCGCGAGCAATACAAACGCTTAATCGTGCAACCCGTGGCGAGAGGCACGTTTGCTGGACCATGTCCGGCAAAAGGCCCGTCGCTTCATTGGCGCAGCAGATCGTTCAGACCCATAAGTGCGCTGTAGCGTCGCGCGTGGGCCGTTCGTGTCGGTGATCAAGTTTGGCTTACTGATGGAGGCACGACTCCGAGTAGTTGAAAATGAAAACTTAACATTTATTTACATTTCAACTATCGGCACAGCGAACTCGGGCACTGAGACCCTGGCTGTCCGATCTCCGTCTCTCGTCTCCTCTCGTTTCATCCGTCGCAGCCTTCTACTCCATCTCCCAGGGCCATTCCAAGACAGGAGGGGCGGCCGGGCGGAGGCGAGGCTCCCTCGGAGCCGCAGCACAGCAGGGGTCGAAGCGTGCGTGCCAGGTTGTCCTCCCCCAAGTCGACAACAGGTATCTTTTCGGTGGGCCAGAAAGTCGACTCATCCTCGTTACGCGCCGTCTCCTAACGACACCAAGGTGGTTTCGGGGCCAGAGAGTCGACTCATCCTCGTTACGCGCCGTCTCCTAACGACACCAAGGTGGTTTCGGGCTGGGTGGTCGCGACCTTGGGCGAGAAAGGAACACGTGCTCCCCATAAGGTCATCTCGCAGCCCCGATGCCCGCGGCTATGGCGCGCTTCACCGACGCCCTATCTTGAAACGCAACAAACTCCTCCGCCGCCGGGAGATCCGACCTAAGGGTGGCCAGCTGTCTGGTCGCCCGAAGCGTCGAGGTGCTTTCTTGGTGCGATGAATGAGAACACTTGCAGCTGGAAGCTGTCTCAGCACAAAACACAAGCACAACACATTCACCGCGGTGGGCGTGCCCAAGCGACACGTCCGCCGGACACTAAAGTTCCCACAACGCTTTACACAATTCTACCTCTTTCTCTGCTACTTTTTTCTTATCACTGTCGTGGCCAGCTCTCGCAAGGTTGGAAAACAAATACCATATGACGTTTTCCTGCACAGCGGACCGAATAGAACAAGTTTTCTTAAAGCAACAAGAAAAAAAATGGAAACCTCTGTTGGGTTACTAAAATCCGCGACTAAGTCTGCCCGCGTTCTTCCTCTGGCTCCCTTTTCCATACTCCACCTCAAAATTTTATTCCTGCGAAATGAGGCTCCATCTTAGCCGCCTCCCGTTTTTGCTCGACGTTCGGTTCAGCCATGAAAGAGGGCAAAGGTCGCTCTCGACCGTGAATTTTGTGCCTTGAATATAGCATCCTAATTTTTTGAATAGGCCACACTATACACAAACACTCCTTTTCTGATGTGCTGAAGGCTTCTTCCCGTGTGGTAAGTTTCCTGCTGATATAGAGCACGGGATGCTCTTCACCACTATCGTTTATTTGGGCCAGGACTACACCCAGAACACGGTTGCTGGCGTCGCACTGGAGAACAAATTCTCTCCCATAGTCTGAAATCACTGTGGCCTTGCTTAAGAGCTCGACCCTCTCCTCTATATTAGGCAAGGGGTACACTGGGTCCTTTGTTACGGCATTCAGCATTTGATAGTGCACGCACGGCGGTGGATCTTTCCCGGGTACTTCAACGAGCATTAAGGGTGAGCAATAGTCACTGCATCCTTCCTTAATTACACCCAGGCGAAGCGTCCTTTTCACTTCTGGCTTCATTATGCCTAGCCGCCGTGGGGACATGCGGTAAGCCTTCGAACTAAAAGGAACCGCTGTTGTCTGCTCGATTTGACGCTGTACCAAATGAGTCCTTCCGAGGCAAACCGCTCTCAAAACTTTCTTGAGTGCGGCGTGCCACCTCCCCACGCTGTTACTTTGAGGGTGATATACTGAGCTATGCAAAATCCTGACCCCGCACTTCTCGAGAAACGTTGTCGTGAGTGCGCTCGTGAACACCGTTCCTTGATCGGATTGCATCTCTGCAGGGAAACCAAGGCGCGAAAAAATGGAAAGCAGTGCATCGACTACCTCTACCGAAGTTGCCTCTTTCAAGCGTACCGCCTCAGGAAACTTGGTCGCCGGACACAACAACGTTAGAATGTATCTGTTTCCCGCCGTTGTTTTCGGCAGCGGTCCCACCAAATCCACAACCACTCTGCGAAAGGGCTCAGAAATAATTGGCACTTTTACCATCGGTGCTTTCCATCGGTCGTTAGACTTGCCTGCTCTCTGACAAGTATCACAAGTGCGCACGAAATTCTCCACCTCTCTGAAGCACCCTGGCCAATAAAATTCCTGCAGCAGCCTTTTCTTCGTTTTATTTGTACCTAGGTGTCCTGCCCACGCGTGATCATGACAAAGGCTCAGTATGTCACTGCGATACGGTGCCGGCACCACCAATTGATCGTAAGATCGCCCTCGCCTATCTCGGTACTTACGGTACAGGACGCCCTTTCTCACTTCGAAAGAAATGTTTTTCGACGACACCCCCTCACTGCTTCCGCTGTTCAGAACTCCTAACGTCGGATCGTTCTTTTGTGCCTCTCGTAGTGTTTTTCGATCAACACCCAGCAAGCGCTCGTAGCTAGGCGCAGTCGGTGCTAACACCGTTCCCTGAAAACTGTCATCTTTTCCTTTAGACATTCTTTTCTTTTTCTCAACTGGCCCCTGCTTATCGCGAGAATCCTCCAGATTTTCGGGGTTCTCCTCCTCCTGCGCAACTACGCTTTCGGAGCTGGATACTTCATCTTTTGATTGGACGCTTTCGTTATCGTCGTAACGCAGCTGTTGAGCGAGTGCGCGCGCTTTTGACCTTGTCAAAGCCATAACCTGAGCTTCAGCAAATGTGCATCCCCTTTTATTTAGCAGCGACTCTGAGTTGTTCGAGAAAAGGTAAGGGTAGCCCTCGGGTAGCCCTTTGGACACTGCTGCCACTGTCTCGATAGCTCCGAAAGGTCCCTCAATCTGTACCTTTGCCATAGGTAAGCACACTGAGTCTTCGCTGACGGCCTGCCTTATCCACGCGCATTCGGATAAGTAGTCGTCAGTTTTTACATAGCTCGGATGAACGACATCCATGGTCGCCGCGGAGTCCCTCAGCACTTTACATTCTTTCCCATTTACCATGAGGTCTGTCATGTATGGCTTCAGTAGATCAATGTTACTTGGATGATCGCTTATGCAAGCGAATACGGGCCTTTTCTTTGAACAGTTTCGGGCGAAATGACCTGTTTCCTTGCAGTTAAAGCATGTCACCTGAACTCTGGCTTCGAGCTCTTCCGACTGATTTGCGGGTTTATTACTACCCCTTTCAGGTGCTTTCACTATGCCCTCAGAGCGAGCTGAACTCTGATTAGCGTCGTCTCGTTTAGCTGCGGTTTGCTGTCCTCGAGGGTACGCTTGTGGCCGTGGGGAAGGCTTTTGATAATTGTGCACGCCATAGACCTGAGTCCTAAGGCCTCGACTTACGACATACTCATCAGCAAGCTGTGCGGCACGCTTTACAGACACACCTTCCTGTCGATCCCTAACCCAAAGGCGCACGTTATCGGGCAAAGTCTCATAGAACTGCTCTAAGCAGATTAGATCTCCCTAATTTAGTGAAGTTATCCGCCCCTGTTCCTTTCACCCACTCCGAAAAATTGTCCCTCAGGCTACACGCAAACTCCACAAAGCTCTCGTTAGACTTTTTCCTTTCCTGGCGAAATCTCCTCCGAAATTCCTCCGTTGAAAGCCTGTATTTTGCGAGCAAGCTCGATTTCACTGAGCTGTATTCGCCTGCCTCGGCTGCGCTAAGTCGGGCCACGACTTGCGAGGCTTCTCCCGGCAACAACGCAAGCAACCGCTCTGGCCATGTGTCTCGGTGAAATGAGTACTTCTCACAAATCCGTTCAAAATTAACCAGGTAGAGACCGATGTCATCGCCTGTCTTGTACGGCTGAAGCAAGTTTGTCATTTTCACACTTTCCGCTGGAGGCGGTGGCGCCGCATCCGCACTGCGCGCCAATCTCGCCTGCTCTAGCTTTATTCTTTCGAGCTCAATTTCTGCCTGCCTTTGTTCCCTCTTTTCCTGCTTCTCTTTCTCTTCCGCCCTTTCATTCCGCTCGCGACATATCTTTTCCCAAGCATCTGTGAGCTCGTCCTCCTCGAAACCCACTTCTTCGATTGCAGCGCGAATTTCGGGCTTCCTCAACCTACTGTTTATATCCATTCCGAGCTCTGCTGCCAACAGCAGAAGCTCTTCCTTTCTTAACACGGTGATATCCATGCCTTCGAGAGCCGGCTACGAGTTTCCCTGAATTAACCACGCACCCAGTGGCGGTTAGTCAGACCTAATTGCCCGATACAGAACCCTGTCCTTATCGTCCAGCAAAACGTAGTCGCTCAAGCACTCACCGAACTGCGAGCTTGCGAAGGTCGTGTCTCCCGGAGCCACGTTGCCAGGTCCGCCGATCCCAGATCGTGTGGACTGCGCCTTCTGCTGCTCTTCCTCCGAGTCGTTCCAGCCTCCACGCTGTTACTGCGACGGTTGTGTCTCCCGGAGCCACGAAGAGGAGCTCTGCTGATCCCTGATCCACAGATGTCGCTCTTCCGTCGACAGTTTTCCGCCAGCCTCTTCTTGATCTCGCCGCTGCCTACCAGTTTGTAGCGTCGCGCGTGGGCCGTTCGTGTCGGTGATCAAGTTTGGCTTACTGATGGAGGCACGACTCCGAGTAGTTGAAAATGAAAACTTAACATTTATTTACATTTCAACTATCGGCACAGCGAACTCGGGCACTGAGACCCTGGCTGTCCGATCTCCGTCTCTCGTCTCCTCTCGTTTCATCCGTCGCAGCCTTCTACTCCATCTCCCAGGGCCATTCCAAGACAGGAGGGGCGGCCGGGCGGAGGCGAGGCTCCCTCGGAGCCGCAGCACAGCAGGGGTCGAAGCGTGCGTGCCAGGTTGTCCTCCCCCAAGTCGACAACAGGTATCTTTTCGGTGGGCCAGAAAGTCGACTCATCCTCGTTACGCGCCGTCTCCTAACGACACCAAGGTGGTTTCGGGGCCAGAGAGTCGACTCATCCTCGTTACGCGCCGTCTCCTAACGACACCAAGGTGGTTTCGGGCTGGGTGGTCGCGACCTTGGGCGAGAAAGGAACACGTGCTCCCCATAAGGTCATCTCGCAGCCCCGATGCCCGCGGCTATGGCGCGCTTCACCGACGCCCTATCTTGAAACGCAACAGCGCCTGAGCGTATAGCTCGCGCATGTATACGTCTCCCTTTGGCAACTGCACTCTCTTCGGGATCTGTGGGCGTTCCATCAAGCCCACGCACATCTAGACAGCTTAAATGGAGAGAGCTAGAGAAATGAAGAGCTTTAAAGGAAGTTACGAAACAGATGAAGGCACGATATATCTCGTCTTATTGCCGGTGCAGTGCAAGTGGTCGGGTATCAGCGATGGTATACTTGCGAATAGGTCGGATGTTGGCTCTCGAGGATATAGCTGTGTAGTCGGTCGCGCTGTTATAAGCATTCTTGCACCGTGAATATACGAAGGTAGTGGACGGCTTACACTCCAGTAATGTGTCGCGACAAAACCCGGTTACCTACTACGAACGCGCTAACTGACGTGACAAAACCCGCTTTGCTCTTTAGTGTCCCTTGAAATATTTTCTAGCGTGTTGTGCCTATTCCTCATGCTGTGATGAGATTAACTTCCGCCCCTTCGTTTGATATGGTTTTGCTTGAAAACGTCCGCGGCCGTTTGCCTGGAAAGGTGTTACCAGGCGAGTGGTTATTTGCTCGAAAGGATGGCACACCAGGAAGAGTTTCTCGAGTCTCGTAAACTGCATCCATCAGCCTTCTAGAAAAGGCGGCAAAAACTCGAGCTGTCCGTCTCTTAACGCGGTGCCTCCCCGTAACCGCCACCGTCGGCCCGCGCATACGAGTGTGGAGCTATAACACCAAAATAACCGCGAGATTGCGCGCAACGGCGAATCGATCGTTGGCTGCGTGTGTGCAAGGATCTTTTCAAGGGCACACGGAGAAAACTCGGTGCAAACTGCGCCCGCAAAGCTTGAGCCTATACGGCGAACCGTCGCGACAAGATCGAGGATCTCTCTCGCGGAGCGCGAAACGAAGTCAAAAAGGATCCGTCTTTCCGGATGCCGATAATGAAGGCGCGGGAATGAAAGCGCGCGAGGGCTTCCTAAAGTAAAGGTGCGTGAAAGAACCGATTCATACTGCACGCACGCAAGAAGAGTTTAAAAGCAGCCACTCAGTGCTATTTAGGAAGAATATTTTGTAACGACGTACTGCTGCGCAAAGCGATGTTTCGTATAGCTATGCATGCAAACCTGAGAGCAAGTAAATAGTTAAACGAAGGCACGGTCCTGGTACAGCATGAATGCCGGGTACGTAAGTCATGTGTTTGCTTCCTTGGGAGCCCGTGTTCAATTCCCACGCAGCAGAGACTTTTTTTTTTTTTTCAGAACGATTAATCCACTTTGTTTGCAGGAATCTTCCAGCGAATTTTCAGGCTGCCCCAAGATATTTTTACTGACTTGACGTCATCACAATATGTCACGTAGTTACGTCATCACTTCTGCGACCTACTGTCTATACTCTGTGAGGCATGACTTGGAGTCCTCGCGGTAACGCCGATTATGACTACTCTGCCGGCTTTTTTTTAAACACGAAACTGTTTTGTGCCGGGGTCCACCAAGGCCCCCAATATGTCCCTACCGTAATGAATATCATGCAGTAAAATAAACATGTAAGAACAAGAAAGAAAAGAAAAAAAGAACACTCAGAGAAACTTCTCTTCATGTACTGGAAATCGAACTCACAGCCTCTCGCTCCACGACGAGAGGGAGCCGGTGCTCTACCACTGCGCTAACACCGCTTTTCTTTTTCTTTATTGATGATGACGATGATTGTGGTTCGGTTAGGAGAGGACGCTAATTTCTGCAGCCCATGTATAGGGAGCACGGCTAAGCGTCCGTGGGGGAAAGGGAGTGAAAGAGATAGAGAGGAGACAAAGGCCGTAATGGGGGGCTCCGGAAATTTAGACCACCTGGGGTTCTTTAAGTGCACTGACAACGCACAGTGCACGGGCCTCTCGCCTCCATCGAAAATGCGACCGTCGCGGCCGGGATCGAACCCGCGTATTTTGGGTGGCAGCCGAGTACCGTAACCACCACACCACCGCGGCGGACTTTCTTTATTAGAGAGTTTTAGCAGTGCTGGTTACCGCACGGTAATGCCGTACCGTCGTGGTCCGCACGCAGAAAATTGAGCTTGTGAGAACTTTACCAGCAAGTTTTATCATCTGATGACGTTACGGTACCCCCCAGCAACTAGTGCAGGTGTTTCCGACTAAAATAGCGACGCGCCGACCACGACCGTACGGCATTACCGTACGGTAACCAGCACTGCTAAAACTCTCTATTGTCTGCGCTAACACCGCTATGCTTGGTGCAGTACGAACGCGCCTTATATTCCTTCTTATCCCGCTTCGTTCGTTTATCGACGCTCTTGTCCGGCTCAGCGCGCGCGCATCGAGCACATTGCCTGGAACGGTGCTCCAGGAGAGGCAAAGTGTGTCACTGCTGCTTCATTTCGCCTCTCCTGGATGGCGGCACCATTCCAGGCGCGTTCCAAAGTTCGCCTCGATGCACGCGCGCGAAGCCGCGCGGGCATAGGAAAGAAGCGTGATAAGAAAGAGCATAGCCGCGTTCGTACAGCTTCTAGCGCGTGTGCAGCGACAGCGCCGTGGCAGAGCACCGGTCGCCTATCGTCGCGGTTAGCGTTCCCCCGCCGACCACTCCTCGAGATCGATGGCAACAAGAACACTGCTGCGTCAGACGCCCAAGCATGGTAACGATTTTGACGGGTCAATAGCGAGCAGCATAAGATTTAGCGTTAGCGTGCACTTCCTGGCCCAAACTAGCCTTTTAGTATAGCGGAAGAGAGCGAAACACTACAGACACATACGGCGCCATCTACACCTTGAAACGACAACTATTATTGAATCCTGAGTGCGCCACGAAGTCGAGCTTATCCAAGGTCACTGAGCTCGTGTATGTGTGTTATTTTATAGTGTTGTGTCGACAGGCCCGAAAAACGTCGCTTTGTTTCAGAATGCCACCATCGAGTCTTCCTTTTGACCTGTACTGCATAGAAGCGCTTATGCTTTGGAAACCAGAGCAACAACGCAGGCAGTTCGTCTCTTCGAGGGGCGGCCTCCTTAATATCGAAGCTATGCCCGACTGTAGCCCGACCATATATTTCGCCGACAATTCCGCCCCTCGTTTTTTTTTCATACATACACCCAGGTGTCATCGATCCGCGTTGCTGCCTCTGCGGCGGCATAGCCTCGTTGAACCACATCCTGTGGGGCTGCCCGGACGATCCCCCGCCCGCCGATCCTCTTTCGCTCACCACCGACCGAGGAACAATGGGAGGCCCTTCTCTCCAGCACCGACAGAGACATCCAGACACGGGTCCTGGAACGTGCTGAAGAGGTCATTGAAAGGCACAGCCTTGCAGACTATGTGGCTTAGCCTCCATCACCCCTCGCCCCTTCTACGAATAAAGTTGCTACTCACTCACTCCGCTTTGAGAAGGCGGACTTTCCGCTTAAGTGCCCTTCCGCAGCATTGCACGAGTGCCCAAGGAATGAGCATCTCTGCCTAGAAGGAGCTGCGCATGTGCAGCTGCGAAGGCTTATCCGAACCGCCTTTGTGACCTGCAGGAATACTTCGCCAGACACTACACTGTCATTTCGAGCATTAAAAACACATTAATGCATCAGATTAATCGTGTCGGCTTGACTTTTGGCTGTATCTGGAAACAGCCAATCTACAAAAAGAAGAAAAAAATAAATGGTGGCAGCGCCGCCATCTGGATGTAACTGCAGCATTCACACTTCAAGCCTTACACGCCACTTATCGAGAGCGTATCTTGAAAATGGTGCCATATTGTCGCCAATACACGGTTGGCGAAGCTTAGTAGACCCCTTTCCTAATTCAGTCTGGCGACACTGATTCAAGAGGCACTTCGGCTCTGCTACTCATCACTCTATACGCTGTCCGCCATCAGTTGGTCGGAGAGTGCGGCGTTGTTCGGTGCGTACGGGAGGCAGTGCTTTTTTGAGGTGTCCCGTTCTAGTGCGCGGTCGAAATTGGTTGGCGGCTTATGTTTTTTTCTGAGAGTTGGGGCGCAGCGGCATCATGTCGTGGACCAAGAGCCTGACCATTATACCAAAAAGCCTTGATATAGGCAAAGCAGAGGCCTATCGAACGTCGAAAAGCGCCGGAAACCGCAACGAACTGCGGAGCCACAAGTTCGTCGCAGAAAGCTACGTTCAATGCTCGACCATAGAAACACGTGCCGACACAACGAAGTAAGTACTCTCACAGTCGTTTTCTTTTCGCATGTTCACTGGTGGTGTGGTTAAACGTTACAACGGCAGTTCGCGAGGCACGCGGTCTGACTAGCTCGTGTGTACGAAGTGACCTGCCATGCATGAAATCTATCTCGATACATCTGTAATGCCTGTTGCGCGTATGTGCTTTGCTGGTGACAGCAGAAGTTAACTCGTCCTTCTTACTCCGATGCAGTTATTCCACACTGGTGCACGTACGCGCGAAGTGCTTCAGGAGCCAGAAGAAGACGGCAACACCGTACACCGCAGTGGCGCACCGACGGGGGGGGGGGGGGGGTTCAGGTGTTGTAACCACCCCCCCTGAGGCCGACCTAATCCCATCCTACTCCGTACTGCTCCTATGTCCTAGAAGAACGTGGCGCTAATGTCTCTGCAAATTGCCGAAAAAAATAATAAAAATAATCATCATCGTTGATGTTACTATTATTTGGCATTTATTTATTTACTTTTTTTGTGTCTCTGCAAATTGCCGAAAAAATAATTAAAAATAATCATCATCGTTGATGTTACTATTAGTTGGCATTTTATTTTATTTACTTATTTTTACACACGCAACTACTGTGCATGGCATGCCCGGCCCCGTCGTGAAAAATTGAAAAACCCCCCCCCCCCAACCCCTAGTAGAGATCCTGGTTGCGCTACTGCAGAGCATTCCTCTACTTATTGCGCGCCTTCCTGAATAAAAATACGGTCTCTCAAATCTTGCCCAAATGCCAATAAAGGTAAGACTATAGTATTGGGTTTTTTGTGAAATTTTGACTCGTTCAGAAGTCGCTCTAAATACGTTTGGCCGCATCATAGAGCATTCCTCTACTTATTGCGCGCCTTCCTGAATAAAAATACGGTCTCTCAAAATCTTGCCCAAAATGCCAAAAAAGGTAAGACTATAGTCTTGGGTTTTTTGTGAAATTTTGACTCGATCAGAAGTCGCACAAAATGCGTTTTCCCGCATCGTAGAGCATTCCTCTACTTATTGCGCGCCTTCCTGAATAAAAATACGGTCTCTCAAAATCTTGCCCAAAATGCCAAAAAAGGTAAGACTATAGTATTGGGTTTTTTGTGAAATTTTGACTCGATCAGAAGTCGCACAAAATGCGTTTTACCGCATCGTAGAGCATTCCTCTACTTATTGCGCGCCTTCCTGAATAAAAATACGGTCTCTCAAAATCTTGCCCAAAATGCCAAAAAAGGTAAGACTATAGTATTGGGTTTTTTGTGAAATTTTGACTCGATCAGAAGTCGCACAAAATGCGTTTTCCCGCATCGTAGAGCATTCCTCTACTTATTGCGCGCCTTCCTGAATAAAAATACGGTCTCTCAAAATCTTGCCCAAAATGCCAAAAAAGGTAAGACTATAGTATTGGGTTTTTTGTGAAATTTTGACTCGATCAGAAGTCGCTCTAAATACGTTTGGCCGCATCGTAGAGCATTCCTCTACTTATTGCGCGCCTTCCTGAATAAAAATACGGTCTCTCAAAATCTTGCCCAAAATGCCAAAAAAGGTAAGACTATAGTATTGGGTTTTTTGTGAAATTTTGACTCGATCAGAAGTCGCACAAAATGCGTTTTCCCGCATCGTAGAGCATTCCTCTACTTATTGCGCGCCTTCCTGAATAAAAATACGGTCTCTCAAAATCTTGCCCAAAATGCCAAAAAAGGTAAGACTATAGTATTGGGTTTTTTGTGAAATTTTGACTCGATCAGAAGTCGCTCTAAATGCGTTTGGCCGCATCGTAGAGCATTCCTCTACTTATTGCGCGCCTTCCTGAATAAAAATACGGTCTCTCAAAATCTTGCCCAAAATGCCAAAAAAGGTAAGACTATAGTATTGGGTTTTTTGTGAAATTTTGACTCGATCAGAAGTCGCACTAAATAGCGTTTGGCCGCATCGTAGAGCATTCCTCTACTTATTGCGCGCCTTCCTGAATAAAAATACGGTCTCTCAAAATCTTGCCCAAAATGCCAAAAAAGGTAAGACTATAGTCTTGGGTTTTTTGTGAAATTTTGACTCGTTCAGAAGTCGCTCTAAATACGTTTGGCCGCATCAGTAGAGCATTCCTCTACTTATTGCGCGCCTTCCTGAATAAAAATACGGTCTCTCAAAATCTTGCCCAAAATGCCAAAAAAGGTAAGACTATAGTCTTGGGTTTTTTGTGAAATTTGACTCGATCAGAAGTCGCACAAAATGCGTTTTCCCGCATCGTAGAGCATTCCTCTACTTATTGCGCGCCTTCCTGAATAAAAATACGGTCTCTCAAAATCTTGCCCAAAATGCCAAAAAAGGTAAGACTATAGTATTGGGTTTTTTGTGAAATTTTGACTCGATTCAGAAGTCGCTCTAAATACGTTTGGCCGCATCATAGAGCATTCCTCTACTTATTGCGCGCCTTCCTGAATAAAAATACGGTCTCTCAAAATCTTGCCCAAAATGCCAAAAAGGTAAGACTATAGTCTTGGGTTTTTTGTGAAATTTTGACTCGATCAGAAGTCGCTCTAAATACGTTTGCCGCATCGTAGAGCATTCCTCTACTTATTGCGCGCCTTCCTGAATAAAAATACGGTCTCTCAAAATCTTGCCCAAAATGCCAAAAAAGGTAAGACTATAGTCTTGGGTTTTTTGTGAAATTTTGACTCGATCAGAAGTCGCACAAAATGCGTTTGCCGCATCGTAGAGCATTCCTCTACTTATTGCGCGCCTTCCTGAATAAAATACGGTCTCTCAAAATCTTGCCCAAATGCCAAAAAAGGTAAGACTATAGTCTTGGGTTTTTGTGAAATTTTGACTCGATCAGAAGTCGCACAAAATGCGTTTTGCCGCATCGTAGAGCATTCCTCTACTTATTGCGCGCCTTCCTGAATAAAAATACGGTCTCTCAAAATCTTGCCCAAAATGCCAAAAAAGGTAAGACTATAGTCTTGGGTTTTTTGTGAAATTTTGACTCGTTCAGAAGTCGCTCTAAATACGTTTGGCCGCATCATAGAGCATTCCTCTACTTATTGCGCGCCTTCCTGAATAAAAATACGGTCTCTCAAAATCTTGCCCAAAATGCCAAAAAGGTAAGACTATAGTCTTGGGTTTTTTGTGAAATTTTGACTCGATCAGAAGTCGCTCTAAAATGCGTTTTCCCGCATCGTAGAGCATTCCTCTACTTATTGCGCGCCTTCCTGAATAAAAATACGGTCTCTCAAAATCTTGCCCAAAATGCCAAAAAAGGTAAGACTATAGTATTGGGTTTTTGTGAAATTTTGACTCGTTCAGAAGTCGCTCTAAATACGTTTGGCCGCATCGTAGAGCATTCCTCTACTTATTGCGCGCCTTCCTGAATAAAAATACGGTCTCTCAAAATCTTGCCCAAAATGCCAAAAAGGTAAGACTATAGTATTGGGTTTTTTGTGAAATTTTGACTCGTTCAGAAGTCGCTCTAAATACGTTTGGCCGCATCGTAGAGCATTCCTCTACTTATTGCGCGCCTTCCTGAATAAAAATACGGTCTCTCAAAATCTTGCCCAAATGCCAAAAAAGGTAAGACTATAGTCTTGGGTTTTTTGTGAAATTTTGACTCGATTCAGAAGTCGCTCTAAATACGTTTGGCCGCATCATAGAGCATTCCTCTACTTATTGCGCGCCTTCCTGAATAAAAATACGGTCTCTCAAAATCTTGCCCAAAATGCCAAAAAAGGTAAGACTATAGTATTGGGTTTTTTGTGAAATTTTGACTCGTTCAGAAGTCGCTCTAAATACGTTTGGCCGCATCATAGAGCATTCCTCTACTTATTGCGCGCCTTCCTGAATAAAAATACGGTCTCTCAAAATCTTGCCCAAATGCCAAAAAGGTAAGACTATAGTCTTGGGTTTTTTGTGAAATTTTGACTCGATCAGAAGTCGCTCTAAATAGCGTTTGCCCGCATCGTAGAGCATTCCTCTACTTATTGCGCGCCTTCCTGAATAAAAATACGGTCTCTCAAATCTTGCCCAAAATGCCAAAAAGGTAAGACTATAGTCTTGGGTTTTTTGTGAAATTCTTGACTCGATCAGAATTCGCTCTAAATGCTTTCCCGCATCGTAGAGCATTCCTCTACTTATTGCGCGCCTTCCTGAATAAAAATACTGGTCTCTCAAAATCTTGCCCACAGAATGCCAAAAAGGTTAAAGTTAAGACTATAGTCTTAGGGTTTTCTGTGCAATTCTGACTCGATTCAGAAGTCGCTCTAAATACATTGCCGCCGCCCGTAGCTAGAGCATTCCTCTACTTTAATTAGCGCGCCTTCCTCCAATACAATACGGTGCTCTCAAATTCTTTCCCCAGAATGCCAAAAAAGTGTAAGAACTATAGTCTTGCGCGTTTTTTGTGAAATGTTGACTCGATCATGAAGTAATCGCTTCTAAATGCGCTTTCGGCCGCATCGTAGTAGCATAAGTACTGCCTCTATTGCGTATGCCGCGGCCCTTCCTGAATAAAAATACCCGCGTCTCATCGAAATCTTGCACCCATACATGCCAAAACATGGTTACGACTTCTCGTCTTGGGTTTTCTGT